>OVAX01002685.1:4393-26816 GCA_900406405.1 Lepidium africanum | reverse complement strand
ATATCTCGAATTCGAATACGAATACAAATACCTCTAAAAACTCGAGTATTCGTACTCGTTAGCTCCTCTAGATAAAAACCAGATCACAATCACTAAGACACATGAATTAAACCAGAGTTTATTTTTATGATCAGATCAAAATCCCAGGAAAAAATAAAATAAATATAGGGTAGATATAATATTATTATAATCCGTATTCCCTAGAGGATATTCTTCGTTGGAGAAGAGGGAAGCGACTAGCTCCTTTTGTAGTTTTCCGTTTATTTTTCCCCATAAGGCGGGTGATTTTCGGCCCCTTCATCGGAGGATATGAGCAACGTCACCGCCCATCTCACTGACGGCTGCAACTCAACCGCCGCCAGAGTCTCCGGTTCTTCAACTCTCATGACTCCCCCTCCCACTGATCGTCCTGTCCGCGTCTACGCCGATGGGATCTACGATCTTTTCCACTTTGGTCACGCTCGATCTCTCGAGCAGGCCAAGAAATCGTTAGTATTTTTTTTTATCTCTCAGAGATTGTTTCCCTAATCTTCATCACTAATTCGATTTGTTTTCCCAGCGCGAGCTCAAATTTCTCTGTCTTAGTGTCATCTTGTCTTGTGATCTGTTGAATCGTGTTCATCGTAAGCTTTTGTTCCAGAGGAATCTTATTTGTTTTAGATAGTTCCGGTGATAAATTGATCTGTGTTGACTGAAAATCACTGGCAAAAATTTATGATGTGCAAGGCCTTGAGGCGTAAGAGCTTAGTGGTTCCTTTTGTAGTAGATTATTTGTTGGGATTTTACGATAGTTTGGAATTTTACAATAGGAATGCTTCAATATTGATTTTTTTAATTTTGAGAATTGATCTTGGAATGAAGAGACTATGGTTTCATGTTCTTATGGTGTCGCTATGGTTTTGCCATTTCTTATTGGTTGATCAGATTTCCAAACACTTACCTTCTTGTTGGATGTTGCAACGATGAAACTACCCATAAGTACAAGGGAAGAACTGTAATGACTGCGGAGGAGCGATATGAATCACTTCGACATTGCAAGTAATTATTGTCTTCTCCAATGTTATGTTGCCATGGAAGTGGCAGTGAACGGAACTTTAAAGGCACTTTTTTTTATCATACAGGTGGGTGGATGAAGTCATCCCTGATGCACCATGGGTGGTCAACCAAGAGTTTCTTGACAAGCACCATATTGACTATGTAGCCCACGATGCTCTTCCGTAAGAGCATGCTTGTTTTCTAGTCTTGATTTAGTTTCTAAAGCGTGACCAATATAAATAAAAAAGATTTAGTTTTTAAAGAATGATATAAACTTTTTTTATACTGTTTTTAAATTTTACTGCCTGCTTGTTTGTTGCTCCTCTTGTATAGATGATTCTTGCACTACTGTAATTTTCTTTGAATCGATATCATGCACAGGTATGCTGATTCCAGCGGAGCGGGGAAGGATGTCTATGAATTTGTGAGTCGGGAGAATTTCCCTTGTCCTGCTTTTAAAACTGTCGTATTTCTGCTTTTACTGAGTATCCGCTGCAGGTTAAGAAAGTTGGGAGGTTTAAGGAAACAAAGAGAACTGAAGGTATATCTACCTCGGATATAATAATGAGAATAGTGAAAGATTACAACCAGTATGTCATGCGTAACTTGGATAGAGGATATTCAAGGGAAGATCTTGGAGTTAGCTTTGTCAAGGCATGACATCATTTTCTACCTCTTCATTATTGTTTTAAAAAGTTTTCACTTGGAGGAATCAATTTTGGGTTTGTCGATTTGCAACAGGAGAAGAGACTTAGAGTTAATATGAGGCTAAAGAAACTCCAAGAGAGGGTTAAAGAACAACAAGAAAGAGTGGGAGAAAAGGCATGTCTCTCTCAACTTCCATTTACTGAAATTATCATCTTAAGTTCATTGTTTTGACTGTATTGCGTTCAATTAATAAGCTGTTTACGATGGGTTGCCAGAAGAATAATCTGAATATTAGGTCTTGTCTCTGCCTATTCGTATGTCCCATAAATCTATACCACCTGACTATTCAGTGACTGTTTGGACGCCATTCTTACTGTGTCACATTTGCAGTCCAATACCTTATAACTTGAACCTTGTGCAGTTTCTGTAGGACTTTAATACTCTGTTTGGTGAGTAGCTTCTAGGCAGAAAGTATTTCTTATCTCTTGCTTTTGTTTTGTGTGTTCTTGTTGTGATTATTGGGCTTTAGAATTGCATAAGAAAGTGATGCTTGGTAATTCGTACGTGGTTGAAGTTTAGAAATACCAAAAGAATTTACTTCTTATGTATATTAGTAATGCGAGGAGATATCAAGTTGTGAAATGATTTAATCCCTGTAGTATTAGTTTGAACGTGTGCATCTACTGTATATGAAACGTCCATCATCATGCAGTCTCATGCTTTAGCTAGTAATATCTTTGATGATTATGTTCCTGTGCGATGTTCACTTTAACTGAACAAGCTGGTCTAATAGAAATTCTTATAATCTTTTATATGCCTGTTCTTACTCTTCTTTTGTTGTCTAAAATATGGGTTTCCCAGATCCAAACTGTAAAAATGCTGCGCAACGAGTGGGTAGAGAATGCAGATCGATGGGTTGCTGGGTTTCTTGAAATATTTGAAGAAGGTTGCCATAAGATGGTAAGTTAAATCCTGAAGACACTATTAACTAATAACAACACATACATTTCATAAGTCTAACACTTACGTTCTGTATAACCTTTGTTTAATATTGACAAATGCGTAACATGTTAATAGGGAACTGCAATCGTAGACAGTATCCAAGAGAGGTTAATGAGACAAAAGTCGGCAGAGAGGCTGGAGAATGGGCAGGATGATGATACAGACGACCAGTTCTATGAAGAATACTTCGACCATGACAAATTCTATGACGAGGATGAAGATGACAAATTCTATGACGAGGAAGAAGTAAAGGAAGAAGAAAAAGAAAAAACAGTCAAGACGGATACTAAAGACAACTAGTAAGAACAAATTTGGTTGATCAGAACCGCAGGTTAGTTTACTCATGACCAATTCTACCAAAGTAGCCGTTCTCTTTCGATAAGTTAAATGCATCTACTTAACTATTATTGTTATCAATGTTTGGAAAGGGAGAGTGTGTGATGTTGTCTTGTAAAAACGAACGTGCGTGCTTGTCTTTGGTGAGTTGTCTCATCTTTGTTGGTTTTTGAATACGCATGTTTCCTCTTTGGTATTTTTCTGTATTTTCTTTTTATGATGGCCTGAGTGTTAAGAAGCAACTCTGCATGTCTGAAACAGAAAGTCAATGATTCGTGTGTACCATAAAGTAAACATTGTTGGATCCTTCTTCTAATTTCCAACTCAACTCCTTTTCTACAACTATTGAAATATGAATTGGACGAAGTCGAATCTTTCTTTCCCTTTTATAATTCAGAATTTTCAGTTTACCAAGTCTTTAACTATTTGTATAATTAGATTTTTTAAAAGCTTTCCTGGTTTGATTTTTGGTCTTTTATATGTGGTAAATTAGAAATCTGTTGTCCATAATGATTTTTTATCGTCAATAGTCTTTGTTTTGCAATTTTAAGTTAAAAGTTATTGACTTTATTTTTCATTTGAAGTAAAAAGTCAATTCGAAATTGAAACATCATAGAACATTTGGCATTGTCTCCAATTTTCTGACAAGCATCTACAAAACATTCTTGAATGAGATTTCCAAATAAGACGGTGGTGAGCTACATTGTCCAGACATCTACTTCTTCAAAAATCCCCAAATCTAAATTCCTTGAATCTGCTACAAATTCGATAGAACAATTTGTTTGAAAAGTTTCAAAGAACATGCAATCGAACGGCTAGCTTTTGCATCTCTGGTGATGGTGCGAGCACTGATGTTGTGATGCGATCAAAAGTATAAAATTACTTGCAACAATGAATATCTTGGCTCTCGCTATGATTAAGAACATAGAGAAATGTGATAATTGATGTGAATTGCGTAATGTAGTGAATCATGGAGCATTTGAATGCAAGTTGCCTTCCAATCTTGTAGCTGAGGGCAAGACAAAATAATAATCCTATATGGTGTTAATGTCATAATTTGGTGATGATATATATTTATTATGAACTCCATGTTCCAGAGTTAGAGATCTTCGTACATTTACCATAAATGTGTTTAACCAATAATTAAGTAGTTAAATAGGTGTAGTAAGATTACGAGAATGTTGAATTTGGGTGTTGATAACTCTAAAAATAGAGAACTATATTTCTTCCAGAGGTCCGGTCCAATCTAAAATGATGCTTAAAAGTTTTTTTTGAAAAATGTTGTCTTTAAAAGGAATCAAACTCGGTTGCCAAAAAAAAAAAAATTGAACCCTCACCAATTTGGGATAAACAAAGTCTCAACCAACTATACTAAAGGAGATTTTTGAAAATTGATGCCCCTAAATTTGTTATATTTTTGGGTGCCTAAAACCCTTCCTTTATGAGCTTTAGCTCAGGCCCCTGCTTCCTCTAAAAATAGAGAACTCTTGCTACTCTAAATTTAGAGAACTCTATTTTTTTCTAGTTTTAGAGTAATTATATTTTTTACAAAATGATTCCTTAGTTTTTAGTATATTATTATCTTATACTTTAACAAAATTATATGATCAAATTGTATATATTAAAAAACTTCTTAAATTATCAATTTTACTAAAACTAATAAAATTATTAATATATATGTAACTTATTAAAAATATTAAATAGTAATTATTATATGATTCTACTACTAATACTAAATAATATTTGCCAAGAAGCATGTGTATCAGCTGGCTTGCCCTTGATCTAGTTTGACATTAGGTGGTGAGTTTGAATCCCACCCAGCTCCAATTAGAACAATTTCATTATGGATGGAGTCTTGTCGATGTAGTTATTGTTGACAAAAAAAATTACTAAACAATACTGAAAGTTATTAATTTTTAAAATTATAAATGATGTTTAAATAAAAATATATTTATCATATTTTTATTTATGTGATGTAACGAAAATTTATTTTAAATAATTAATGATTTTATTGACTATATCTTTAAATTAGTATAAACAAGTATGTAAATTTTTAAAAATATCTTAGAAATTAGTAATAAAATAATAAAAAAATCATTATTAAAATATTTATCTAAAGTAGAACATAGAGCACACTGGTATAGCAAAATTATTTCTCTATAGAGTGAACCATTAGGGATTAACTAAATGGCTAAGTCAAATTTGGTGCTATTTTCAGTTCTTTTGATTTTAAGTATTCAAATACAAAAATTAGTTGTTATTTTCAGTGATAAAACATTTTTTGGGGTTTTTTATGTAATTAATTTTAGGGATTTTGATTTATTGTAATCAAGTATGTTAGGTTTTTATTTGTTTCGTTGAAATGAGCAGGATTTATTTACATTGTTGAAAACGTTGAATTTTAGTAAAAAATCTCTGATATTGTTTAGCTTTTTTGGGTGAAACTGAAATATGTTAGTTTTTTAGGAATATGAATAGAAACACATTCCTTGACAAAAAAGGAAAAAAAAAATAGAAACACATTATTTTATTCAAGACTAGAATGAAAAAAGAATTCTTAATTTTTAAGAAAATTTGACTTTACCAGCATCTAGTTGTCAATGCAAAAACCCTAAATTACTGATTAGAAAATTGAATGGGTGTGATTAACAATGACTCTGATTATTTTAGAGAGCAAAAATCTTTTCAAAGTAGAAATTGAATCAATCGTGTTATAAATTTAATTTTGGCTCTGAGCTTAAAAAAAAAAAATTTTATTTATAGAATTTTTTTTCTTTTTGAGAAAGTTATGGAATATTTTTGGTTGTAGAAAACCAAAAACCTAGAGTCAAAATCTTACAGCAAAAAACTAAAAACTACAGCACTTACCAATCGTATACGTTACCTTCACTAATTCAGTCATGTATGGAAAAGAAAACTACAATTCAGAACTTTGAATCATACCATAGTTTAAAAGAGTGTCTACAATATATATATTTCTATACTAAAACCCCGATGAAAGAAAAAGCTTCTATTTAACAAAAAGAAAAGAAAAAAAATTAATATAAAAATTGATTATTTTTCTTCTTTTTGTTTTGTTTGTTAAAGTAGACATTTTATTCTTTTGAAAAATACATTTATCCTGAAAATAAAATGTGAAATAATTATATATATAAAAGAAGGGTTTGCATCTCTCCATAGGTGAAGCCAACTCAGCCTACACATCAGCAAAATATTTTGTTAAATGAACCAATGAAATCAGTTGATCAATACAAGCATGAGGTCCACATCAGCTTCTTCATTCAATGAGTCTCTTCGTTAGAACCAATCAAATTGCATACAACTCATCTAAACAAAACAGTAAGATGAATCGATTGGAGTCCCGTGAAGTCATCATGTAACACGATTACAATCATTATATTGACACCACTCATCAGAAATACTCATGCCAGGAGATGAAACGGTTAGAAGAAGATGAAACTATTGCCTTCAAGAGCCGAGGTTAATTACCATAAAATTTATAACTGATATACCCTTCCCAAATTTTAGATATAACTCGTAGGTTTTAAAGCGATAAATCTGACCAAAATTTAAACCTCGGCGACGAAAGAAACGCACAAAGCTACGATAGATGAGATGATCTGAGGAATTGTGGCATTATGGAGAGAATAACTGTTGCAAAAGATGGAACGATCACGTACAAAGCCGTCCAAATATATTATATTTTGTTTTTCACTGAATTGGTATTATAAATTTGTAAACAGTTCAGTTGTTTGAGATCAATTGTGAGCTATAATAACGATGTGCCGGAACTCGCTCCTCTCGAAGGCTATCTCTTGAGATACGGATGGTATAATTTACTTAATTTTCAATATTGAGTATTTTTCTTTGTTTTCTCAACTTCAAGTTCTCAGGAAACTTTTTTTTTTGTTGGATCGACTGATTATGATGGAAAGTTTTTGTTGTATTGGATTGGTTTTAGTTGGATGATCATCGCATCCAATTCACTAACAAGTGTATAAAGTTGTGCAGACGAAAGTTTGGTTACATCTATTGGAAATTAAAATGATTGTTTAAGTGGATTTTTTTGTATTTTAATCTGATTAGTTGAGAAAACCAATTATTTGAGAGGCGATGAGAATTTCTTGTTTGTAAATACTAAAACAGTGTTCAACTAATGTGTAATGCTTACAATAAAAATGTGTATTAAGAATTTACCTAAATTTTTTTTAACTCCAGATGTTTTTATGAAGTTTAAAATTGTTTAATTTTTTAAAAATGGTCTTCTTGTGATTAAACATGGATTATGTTTATGTCTAAAACAACTGAGAGCCTGAAGTGTAATGTTTTCCTTGTTTTGCATTTATTTATCTCTTTTGTTAATAAAGTAGACGATTGTAGATCTATGCTTGTATCCTAGATTTCTTCACATTGCTTGTTATTGGTCACTCAGATTGTTATGAATGGTTTTGTTGTTATAGAAGTTGGAGTACGTATGTATATTTGTGTGAAAGAACAGAGAGCCTCAAGAAGAAGACGAGTATATTACTTTTATTTGTTTTCCTCTTACATTGAATCAATTTACTCTTTTTTTGTCTTTTGTCACGAGAAGCCGTTTACTCTGTTTCCTAAAATATGTAGTAGATGAATCTAGATATCTGGTTTTACTCTCGAATTGTACATATTTGAAGTGAGTCATATGGTTTTATATCTAGGTGTTACCCGTAATCCACTCTTGTATTGATGGGATCTGTTCACAGTTTTGAAGGTGATGGCTTCCTTTAGGATTCAGATGTGATCAAAGAACCAGGCTCAATGAAGAGGTATAAACAGCTATTTAGTTAAGCTTTCTTTAAATACATAACTGTTGCTATATGGTATAAATTGATTAAGAACCTCCAAAGTTTCTTTTTTGCTAATGTTTATTTATTGCTTAAGGATCAAAACTGGCTCTTGCGGTTAGGAGAGAAAGCAATGTAATAGGTTAGATGCCCAAAAAACGAGTTTGTTTGGTTCGGATGGTCAGTTAACGAGGAAGATGAAGATCCTTTGAAATCCGACTACTCTATTTATTAGAATTTAAATAACTATGTAGTATTTGACAATGACCAAGCTTTGCTATATTATCTTCTAAGTTTATGAATTATTATAGAAAGATAAATTAATTTTGTTATAGTGAGGAGGAAAGTAGCGAAATCGTGAGATGGCGCACCACTAAAATCATGTATGATCATTCAAGTAATCGTCATATCATTGGATAAAGCTCACGGCAAAGAACAACAATATGTCTAATCCAACAACTGTAATTGAAGGAGTTGGATCATCATCATAATCATCAGATCGTTGGCGATATCAACGAGACGTCAATGTATACATACGTATGTCAATGTTAATTACTTATGTATCAGATTACTTAGAGCACCTCCATTGGAAGTTTTTAAGTGAGTATCTTAAGAATAAAAAAATTAAAAAATAATAATAATGGAAGTAAGAGAATGAGATGGATCTCTTAACTAAGAAGAATTTCTTAAACATGTGCCTTTCGGTTAATTTAATTTTTACAGTTAAAATTTAATTAAAAATATATTATAATAAAATATTAATTTTTTTATAATTAAGAGACTTGTTTTAAGAGACACATAGATGGAGATAGTCTTATGAACTATCATTTCTCATTCATTTCATTTTTTTCAAAACTTTTACAATATTTTAATTTTTATATTGATTCTTCAAAAAAAATCATAAATAAATTTCGCAGCGTAGCGCGGGCCATGATCTAGTAAAATTAATTTATAAGTCGAGTATTTTAAATCAAGATGAACATCAAAAGTAAGTAATTAAGCATTAAATGGTATATATATATCCTCAAATGATTTTGATATCCAAAGTACAAACTACTATAAAGACAAATAAGTTCATATACTTGATTACTCAAAAGAGTTATATTTAGAATTATAAATGTGCTAAAACGATAAAATATGATATACATAAAAGTGTATAACGTTTTGTGCGAAAAAAATGATAAAGTATATACATAAGTGAAGTTTGATGGAGTTACTATTAACAAAATACATTTATGGAGTATCTTCTAGTAAACTTAGGCTCATTACAGCCCTAATTTTAATAAAGGTGTCTCATTTAAGGGAAATTAAGTTAGGTAACAATCAAATACTTCAAATTTAAGTATATGATACTGATAAATTGTAATTAGATAAATGACAATAATATTACCATTTTGCCGCTTTTTCATCCAAATTCTTATATATTCAATGGTCAAAAGGCTTTTTGGTAATATCATTATCACTTACCTAATTAAAATTTATCTTTGTCACTTAGTTAATTTTGAAGTTATTGATTGTTATTCAATTAAATCACCTCTCATTTAACATCTTGGATGTAGTCATGTGTAGATTGTGAGATTATAATGCACACCAATATTCTAAACTTATGTAAAGTCATATATGAATGAATATATACTAAAACTTGGATAAGTATTGTGAATTTCAATATATTATTGGCAATGTATTTTTTATTATGTAATTCCAAGATATCTAGTAAAGTCAAAACAGTTAAGTAATTTTATATAGAATAACATTGAAAAATTACGATTACATAAAATAATAAAAATGATCAGTGTCAAGAAAGATATGTGTGGACAAATAATAAAAATAATATGATATAATATTCTATAATAGAATAATTTATACAGAAATTTTATATGTATAAAAACTAATTCGCCAATTAAATATTTATAATCTTTGACAAAGAATTTAACTGTATAAAATGAAAATTGATAGAATAATGTCTTGTATAGAAAACTGAGTCAAGACAGTTAAATAAATAGATGTGTTGGGTAAATAAATATATGTGTAGAACAATAACAAATCAAATAAGAAATATATATATGCAAATGGAGATGTAAAATATGAGTAATAATATCGACATACTTAGAGGTTGACTTAATAGTTTAAGCTCCATAACCATTATTCATATGAAGCTAAGAGAGGACTCTACTATTTTGCTAGCTAGGTCCGTACATATTATGTCGACATTCTTTCGCCATTCTTTTCTTAAAAAAGTAAACAACGGAAATATTCGTTGTCTTACTTTCCAAAATTAAAATATTTAATTATGCTACTATATTGACGATGTGTCCGAACAATTCTAATTTTACAAAGGGGATAAAAAGTCCAATTCGTAACGAAGGAAAATATTTTATTAATTTTTTTTGGTTCATTTAAGAACACATAATAATTAATGCTGACTATGGAAACTATTATCATTCTGATCAGAAAAGAAAGGAAAAAACCTCCTAATCTATTATAAAATTGAACTAACCACGATTTCTACAAATTGTCGCAATACCACGAGAATCGTCAGACACTAATAACAACACTTCAGCGGGTGGTAACAAAAAAAGGATGAAAGCCAATTGACAAAGAAAAAGTAAGGTTCGCTAACCTATCCGCATGATGGTTAGCTTTCCAGAAAACATGGGTAACATGAATTATCCAGATCCTCAAAATGAAACCATAGTATATATGTATTAGGAATGACACAGGATGAGAATCATTAATCTATATCTGTAAAAAATCCACCACCAATTTAGAATCAATCTCCAATACCACTTATGTAGCTCTCCTCTCCTAAGCCAGATAAAGTTTGTAATACGCACCCCCAAAGCTCTGCAAGCGGTACTGAGCACCTACCAAGATTGACAGCAAATCCACCATACCAATTCCCATCTTCATCTCGAAAAATCCCACCAGCAGTTGCCACTCGACTATAGTCCCTAATAGCGCCATTTGTATTGACTTTAAGTCAACCTTGATCGGGCTTGTTCCCCGACACAAGTCTATCAATGCTCTCAGAATTCTCATGGAAATTATGGATTTTCCGATGAGCAACATAAACTTCATTGCCCATGTGTCTAATAAACTATATATGATCCCTACTTTGACATGTGGCACCAAAAATGTATCCGTATCTTAATTTCCAAGCCCACTAAAAAGTAACGGCGAATATAGTGGACCACAGACACTCTCCCCACAAGTGAGTCATCACCCATTTTATCAAATAGCCAAGTCATAATTGATTGATCGAAAAAAGAACTTCGAAGACAAACATATAGAATCCGATTGCAAATACATGCCATTAAGGGAAAATCTCTAAGTACATGGCAAATAGATTCTACAGCGCCATGACATTAGGAGCATGTGCAGATAAACACAAATGTATACGACATCATTATATTATATAAACTAGATGATGTTCTATGCTATATATAAAATATCTTACAATATATATTTGTAGTTATTTATATTTATCTACATGCTGATTTATATATACAAATATATATTAATTTTATGTATATTTAATGTATTAAAATCAATCTATAATTTATTATACATTATATAATAGATGATAATTCATGTTTCTTCTTTTCTTTTCATCGATGACTCATGTTAATTATACCCATATATATATGTATATATATTGTGCTGTGTTATATTCAAGATGTTATATTATATTTATTTGGAATGTTAGTAGATTAATAGAAGTTATTGTTCGAACCGACTTTAGCACAAAAGGGCTAAATCCAAAATTCTGATTAAAGATAGGGAAGAAAGGGCAAGGACTCTAAAGAATTTGAAGGGAAGAAGTATATTGCCAATAAAGTAAAGATGATTGCTGAATAGAGTTTATTAGCTTAATGTGTATGTCAAAAAACCGATCATTTGTTCAAAGGATCTGCTCTTCTATTTATAGATCATAGAGGCGGTTACAAAGTAATTTGCAAAAAGGAAATATTACAATTGTCGAGATATGATCTTATTTAAAAGATTTTAGATAGATTTTTAGAAAAAATTTCCATGTCGGAATAGGAAAATTTCTATTTTTTTGTTTGATGACGTGTTGTTCGACTTCCTTCAAGCTTAACGCACTTTCAAAAAGGAATTCTTCCGAGTAGATCGAAGATGTCCAAGTTGACACTTCGATAATCCTGCCAAGTTCATGACTTAGAATATTCGCCCATTGTTTCTAGTGGACCAAAGTAGGATCTCAGATCCACCTCCAATAATTGTCCCCCTAGACTCGAAAAATTAAAGCAGAATTTCTGAGTCAGAAAGTTTAGCTGCTTCTGGAATCTTTGGTTCAGGTGTCAGCCTGCAATTGGGTTACTTCAGCGGTTTCCACAATTTTCACCCGCTGAATAATAATTACTGTGTGGCCTCATTTCGGCTTCCAATAAATTTCTATAAATACCGTGTTATCCTTCATTTACCATTCACTTCATTCTTGCACACAAACTTCTCTAACTTTGTTCTCGTCCTTTATCACCCGACTTTCAAAATTTTATAGTTTCTTCCAAACTTTTTTATCTTCAAAAGGAAAATGGGTCTCGATGATTTTAGACTCCCAAACGTTGAAAAGGGTTTAAAAACTGCTCTTGAAGGGATGGATGTTCGTCCTTTTAGAGGATCCTCTAGGGTTACTAGATCCTCTATTGCCCTGACTCGGGACATTGTCGAAGTCCCCTCAGGTTCTAGTCGCGGGACTTCACGACCTGCGAAGAGAACAAGGGTTGAACCGATTAGGATCACTTCTCCTGGAGGTGCTAGTCGGGGAGGCTCTTCTAGCGTTTCCTGAGGGAGAGGAAGGGGCGTTCCCAACTTCCGCTTCTCCCACAACCACTCCGATTTGAGATCGATATTGGAGTTTCAAACGGAGTGCTGATATGATGCGTCAGATCAGGACTTCATTAGAGTGTTTTCCTTTTCCGGATCAAATGGAGAATCGTGAGGAGTACGAAGAGGCTGCATTCTTGCTGTTCTGGGTGAGTTTCTTTTGCCAAGTTCGATTTCACTGTAACTACTGTTTTACTATTTATGAGTTTTAGTTTTTCAAAGTCTCTGTAGTTTATCGCCTTTCTGAACAGCATTATGCTGGAGCGCGAGAGGTTCTGCGCCAACCCGGATGGAAGCGTCAGGAGGAATTCTAACGTTGCTGGCCGAGCTGTCCAAACTCATCTTAAAGCGGTGGAGGCTAGATCAAGACTTACTGCTGCCGAAGAGGAACTCACTCACGTTAAAGACGAGTTGGAGATAGAACGTGAAAATGTTCTTCGGTTGGTGGAATAGAATGTGGCTTTGATAGAGTCGCTTAGGTGTGTCGAGTCTGATCGGAACATTGCCTTCAAATCTACCGAGAAGGCCAACGACAAGCTCTAAGGATTTCAGAACGAGTTGGACTCCATGAAGGAGAGCTTCGACTCCCGGTTTCGTTAGGTTCTGAGTGATGAGAAGAAGAAGATCTTCCAAGATCTTTATGATCAACTTACCAAGCGCTTTAACCGAATTGCTGCTTGGTTTAACGACTTGAACGTGAACCTGGAGGCCCGGCTGTCTTATGCCCAGTACCTTAGGTCAACTACTGTTCTCGAATTGCTTTCTGGTCGAGGCGTTAACGTCCCTGCAGCAGTTATGGAATTGAAGACTGCTAAGGAGAATGAGTTGAAGGAACTAGTCAATAGGGAGAACTTGATGCCGCTGCCTCCTGGAGACTTGGTTATTCTAGTGTTCGAGATTGGCAAAGCTTCGAACAGCAATAGTCAGACTATGAATTAATTTTCCTTTGTCTGTTTCTTGTAGTTTCGGCTCGGCATTTTTCAGAGTCATCTTTTTGATTCTTGTAATCGTTTGGCTTTTTATGAGTCATCTCTTTGATTCTTGTAATCGTAGTTTTGTTTTTTCTTAGTCATCTCTTTGATCCTTATAGTTGGCGTTTGCCTTGTAATTATTTTCCAGTATAATGAACAACGTTGCTATTTTGTTAATAAAATATAATATTCAAATTCGATTATGACTTCGAAATCCGAACAAGAGAATTCTTCAAAAGACTAACTCGTAATTTTATATGATATCTGGACAAATGTGAAGTTTAATTTCTGAGATCTTTTCTTGTTTTCACGCGCTAGCTAAGTTTCTTCCTAAGTTTGATGTATGGCTTTAGAGTTGAGATTTTTAGACTTTATTTAAGTTTGAGAATTTTGATCTCGGAAATAATCTTTGTAGGAATGTTGTCTTTATTGAAAACTTAATCTAGTAAATCTGTACGAAACTGAGTTTCATCTTTATCGAGGATTCAACCTCGAAAAATCTGTACAAAGCTATGCTTTGCCTTTTGTGAGAATTTGATCTCGTAATTCTGTACAAAATTATGTTTTGTCTCTTTTAAGATACTAATCTTGGTAAATTTGTACAGAACTATGCTTTGTCTTTTAGAAGAATTTGATCTCGTAAGTCTATACGAAACTATGTTTTGTCTTTATGAGAATGAATCTCGTTTTTCTGTATGAAGCTAATGCTTCATCGTTTGCGAGAATTTAGTCTCGTCAAGTCTGTAAAACGCTATATTTTGTTTTTGCGAGAATTTGATCTCGTCTTTTTTTTGTCGAACCCGAGAATGGAACTTATAAAAATTTTATTTAGTTTTAACTGCACCCAAAGGCTACCTACGTACCCCGAAGGATCAAGCCAAGACGTAGTTCTGATTACATAATTAAGTAGATAGAGATACATAAAGTAATGCATCTAGGTCGCCGAGTTGGCGCATCTTCAATAGTAGTATCATGTCAAGTTGATAGAATTCCAATATCGTGGAATCATCTCTCCTTCCATAGTCACGATCTCGTAAACTCCTAGTTTTACGACTTTACAAATAATGTATGGCCCTTCCCAGTTGGCACCGATTTTTCCAGCGTTAAACTCAACTGTGTTCTTGAACACTGTTCAGAATACCAGATCTCCTACTGTGAAGTGTCATCCTCGAACCTTCTTATTGTCGTATTTTGCGGCTTGTTGTTGATAGTTCTGCACTCGTAGGAGTGCTTCGTCGCGTTCTTCTTCCAAGTCGTCAATACTAGTTTTCATTGCTTTGTTGTTTGAACTTTCATTTCTGGGAAAACGTTGCCGACGCAAAGTTGGGACCATTACTTCAGCTGGAGCCATTGCTTCCATTCCGTGAGAGAGGGAAAAAGGAGTTCGTCCTTTTGATCGTCTCGGTATAGTCCGATGTGACCATAATACACCATCCAACTCAGAAGCCCAATTCCCTTTCTTGTCTGCAAGCCTTTTATTGATTCCATCTAGTGTCTTCTTGTTTGTCGCTTCCACTTGTCTATTTCCTTGTGGGTTTCGTGGAGTCTATTTGCTTACTCGGATGTTCCATCAAGAGTAAAAGTAAGTGAATTTTGCTGAGATGAATTGAGATCCTTTGTCGGTCACAATCTCATAAGGTAGACCATGTCGGTAGATGATATTCTTCTACATAAACTTGACTACGTCTCTATCTTTAATGTGAGAGTAAGCTTCGGTTTCAACCCATTTTGAGAAGTAATCCGTCATGACAAGCATGAAGCATTTTTGCCGAGATGAAGACAATGGGCTGACTATATCCATTGCTCATCGCATAAACGGATATAGCATGATTACCGAAGTTAGTTCTTCAGTTGGGGCATGGAAGATGCGTCCATGTCGCTGACACCTATCGCAATTAGCTGCATATTGCGCGTAATCCTTTGCCATAGTTGGCCAATAGTATTTGAGAGTTTGGATTTTGTGCACAAGTGATCTTCCGCTGTTGTGATTTCCCTGGCTCCATCATGTGTTCCCTTTATGATTTCGTTGATCTCGTCACCGTGGATGCAAGTAAAAAGAATCCTGGTTGTGCTTCGCCGATATAACTTTCCATCGACTTGGGCGTAGAAAGCGCATTTGGTGTTAAGTCAGCGAACTGCCCATCTGTCTTCTGGAATTTCTCCATGAATAATGTATGCGAGGATCTCATCTTTCCAATCGATTCTCTGTTCACTGGGTTGCTTGAAATATGGCATCTCGGCGTCTGAGTCGTCTACGTTGTCTGTACTTGCCGAAACGAGTTTGAGGTCTCATTTTGGTAGGCTTATACTCGGTTGATCTATACTCTCAACTGGTATAATTCATATTTGAACAGGATCTGTTGTTGATGCTAATGCTGCCAAGGAGTCGACCGAATTATTTTCGGATCGGGAAATTTTGTTGACTTTGAATTTTAGATCATTTGTCAACTCCTTGATGACTTTGAGATATGCTTCTATTCGGTCGTTCTTTGTATCATAACCTATGTTTACTTGGTTGACTATTAACTGAGAGTCGCAATAACACTCAACTTCAGTTGCTCTAATTTCTTTAGCTACCTTGATCCCCACAATCAATGCTCGTACGCAGCCTTATTGTTTGATGCTCTATGACCTCTCCACTTGGGCTTTCTAGTTAAATTTCAACTCCGAAGTCGTGTTGAGATGATGACCCATCAACGTAAATTCTCCAAGTTCGAAGAGCTTTGTCTGACTCTAAAGGTTCCAAGTCGAGAGATAATTCGATTAGGAAGTCGGCTAGTACTTGAGACTTTGCGTATATTCTTCCTATTGAATTTGACATTTGTATTCACTTAACTCAATAGCTCATTTAGTTAACCTTCCGAATTGGTTTGGAGTATGCAGTATTGTTCACAGCTGATGATTCATCAACACTATGATGGTATGAGACTGGAAGTAAGGTCGTAACTTTCTTGCCGAGGTTACGACAGCTAGCGCGAGTTTTGTTGTAGTCAGATATCTAGACTCGGCTCCGTGTAAGGACTTGCTAGTGAAGAAGATCGGGTGCTGTGTTCCTTTATCATTTCGAACAAGCACACTACTTACTGCCGACGTTGAGACTGCAATATATAAGTATAGTGGTTCTCCATCTTCGGGTTTTGCAAGAATTGGTGGAGTCGAAAGGTACACTTTTAACTCTGAAAAAGCATTTTTGCACTCTTCATCCTACTTGAATTCTTTGGTCCCGCGCAATAAATTGTAGAATGGAAGATATTTATCTGTTGAGCGAGATATGAAACGGTCTAGTGCGGTAATTTGGCCGGTTAGCCTTTGAACTTCCCATTTGGGATTCGCTTTGATTCTCCTTTGAGTGACTATGTAGCCAAGGAATTCTCTCGAGGTTACTTCGAAGGTACACTTTACCGGATTGAGCTTCATATGATACTCGTTCAGAGTTTGAAAGCAACGTGCTTAGTGGTCGACATGATCTTCTGCTTTCAGCGACTTGACTAGCATATCATCAATGTATACTTCCATTGTTTGCCCTAGTTGGTCATCAAACATCTTATTGACCAAGCGCTGGTAAGTTGTCCTGTCATTCTTCAAACCGAACGGCATGACTTTATAACAATAATTTCCTCTCTCCATGATGAATGAAGTTTTCTCCATGTCGTCGGGATGCATCTAAATTTGATTATATCCTGAGAAAGCGTCCATGAGCGAAAAAAATTTGTTTTCAGCCATTGCTTCGACAATTCAGTTGATGTTTGGTAATGGGAAACTATCCTTCAGACAGGCTTTATTCAGGTCGGTAAAATCCACACAGACTCGCCACTTCCTATTTTTCTTTGGGACAACAACTGGGTTAGCTAACCACTCCGGGTATTGAACTTCGACGATAGACCTAGTGTCAGTCAACTTTTTGACCTCGTTAATTACAGCTTTTGTCCTTTCCGGTCCTAGCTTTCTCTTTTTTTTGCTTGATTGGTTTATATGTCGGATCGACATTCAATCTGTGACCTGCAATCTTTTGATTGATTCCAGGCATATCATTGACTGTCAATGCGAATGTTGTTACATTTTCCAGAAGTTGGATCAATTTGTCTCTGATTGGTTTACTCAACTCGACTCCAATGCTTACGCATTTTGACGAGTCTGTCAGGTTAATGTTGACGAGTTCAATAGTTGATTGATCTAGTTTCTCGGGAACGGGAGGTTCTGACAACGCTTTACTTCTCACTGATGCTGTCATCATACATGACTTGTTTCGTAACTTTAACTTGGCGATAAAGCAAGTCCGAGACATCTTTTGATCTTCTCGAAGTGTGTAAACTCCTTTATTCATCGGGATCTTTACGTATTGATGGTAACTTGACGAGATCGCTTTCATCGCGTGAATCCATGGTGGTCCTAGGATTATATTGTAGATTGATGGTTTATTCACCACTAAGAACTTGATCCATCTCGTAATTTCGGCAACTCGGATCGTTAACTTGAATATTCCGATTGCATAGATCATACTTCTGTCGAACGTAATTTGTGTTCTTTCTACCGGTTTGAGTCGAACGTCAGGTAACACCATTATGTCCAATGTCTCTTTGAAAATTAAATCCACTAAACTTCCCGTATCGATGAGATTCCAAGATACGTCACAGTCGGCTACTCGTAATTTTACGACTAATGGGTCATTATGTGGGAAGCTTACTCCTTTGACATCCTTGGTGGTGAAAGTTACTTCTGAATCCACCGTTCCTAAATTCTCAGCGATTGGTTCGAGATTGACCGCTGCTACAACCTTTCGCTTGTATTTCTTGATTGACCTTATAGTGTCATCAGAAAACTGTAATTTTCGCATGATTATGTTGACTTCCACTCTTGGAGACCCTTGTGCGTTGGTCTTTTCGTCTTGTTTCTGCCAATTTGATTTTTCTTTGGTGTTCTTGTTTTGATTTGCCACTTTGTAAGCTGCTTCTCGCAACTCGGCTTCTTTCCGTTTTTGTGCTTTAAAGTTTTGAGTCTCTTCCTCTAAGACACTTAACTCACCTTTGTTGAAATTTTCGGCAAGTAGCTCTTGCAGCTGTTTAAACTTTGAAGTGGAATGACCGGTTCTATTGTGGAATGCATAATACTCACTTCGGTTGTAAGTGTTGTTGAACGGCTTCTTACGAACTACGTTATTAGTTTTGCCGACTTGAAAAGTTGTGGCCGAGACTGCTTTTCCTTAGTAATTATGTTGTCTCAGCTCGTGATATTCCTTTTTCGACTCCTTTGCTCTTGAGTCTCGTTGGGTTTTCTGAGTATTGGTGAGGATCTACTTTTCCTCCACTTAATCTACATGCCTTGCTGCTCTGCAAAGGGCATTCGAGATTGTACTGGGCCGGTTCATGAAAATATCTCTCCTTAAGGCCTCGTCTATAACCATTCTAGTTCGTAGAGCCTTAATGACCATGTCATCACTGACTTTAGCTTTAGTCAGGATTTTCTTGAAGCATTCGAGATACGACTTCAGAGACTCGTCAAATCCTTGCTTCAAGGACCTTAACTCTGCTGTAGAGGTGTCTTGGTTGACAAATAGAGCATATTGCTTCATGACCAACTCGGCGAGTTGATTGAAGCTTTCAATCGACCCAATAGGTAACTTGGTGAACCATACCAAAGCATCTCCAGTTAGGTTCTCGGCGAAGAGTTGATAGTAAGCCGCATCCTCCTGGTCGGGATTATAACTTTTTCCATTCATCATGACGTTGAAGGCGCTCATGAACTCTATTGGATCCCCATCGTGCGAAGGACATCTTAGTCTTGGTCCTCGATTTACCAAGACCTTTTTTAGTCTCGGCGCGAATGGCGAGTTTCGAACTTGAGCTAGAATTCGCGCAATCTCTGGCGCTGAGCTGGTAGCTTGATGGAATTAAGACCTTATGTTTTCCATCATTTCGAATACAGTTGACGCGTCCAGGGTTGTTGGCACGTGCTGTCTTAGCACGTTCTACACCATAGATTGCCCTGGTCCCGAGACATTAGTTGGCTGCAGACTCGACATTCCCCTGAGCAGGTTCCTTTGCACACTGGCTAATGCTTCTTCATGTGGCCTGTTGGTTGGTGCAGATGGGAGACTACCTTCGTTTATCCGAGACTCAATTCTATTGAATCTCTCTACGTTCCTTCGGTCAGAGGCTTCATATTGCGCTATCAGGTTGTGCACCAAGTTCTTGATTGATGGTGGTCCTTCAAGTGGACCAGGGAGAACGGTAACTTCTCAAGATTCTTCTCGATTATCTTTCCGAGTTTGAAGAGAGTTCAAAAGTGATCCGAGAGTTCAATCAGTGTATTCTTGGAGGCTAGGATCCCTTTTTTCTGGTGAGTTGATGGTAAGTTCGTCTTCAACCATCCTTTTCTTGGCGTGTACTCTTTTCCCCTGTGTAAAGAAGTCCTTCGATGTCTTCCCCACAGATGGCGCCAACTGTTCGAACCGAGTCTAGCCACAAAGGGACTAAATCCGAAATTCTAATTAAAGAGAAGGAAAAAAGGGCAAGGACTCTTAAGAATTTGAAGGGAAGAAGTATATTGCCAATGAAGTAAAGATGATTGCTGAATAGGGTAGCTTAATGTGTATGTCAAAAAGTTGATCCCTTATTCAAAGGATCTGCTCCTCTATGTATAGATCATAGAGGCGGTTACAAAGTAATTTGCAAAAAGGAAATATTACAATTGTCTAGATATGATCTTATCTAAAAGATTTTAGCTAGATTTTCTGAAATTTTCCATGTCGGAATAGGAAAATTTCTATTTCTTTGTTTGATGATGTGTCGTCCGACTTCCTTCAAATTTAATGCGTTTTCGAGAAGGAATTCTTTCGAGTAGATCGAAGATGTCCGAGTTGATAGTTCGATAATCCTGCCGAATTCATGACTTAGAATATTCGTCCATTGTTTCTCGTGAACCGAAGTAGGATCTCGGATCCACCTCCAACAGTTATGTACATGATTAAGTTATTTTTATATTTTATATGAATTAATATTTTGTTTCTTTTTAGATATTTTATGAAATTTTTTAAATAATTCCATTCCTATTTTCATCTTTTATAGATTTAATAATAAGAATTTATAGTAATGTTAATATTCAAAAAAATTTATACATAAATACAGATGCTCGATATATTAGTAAATACTTATTTTAGGAATTTGTGTTAGTAAATAGTTATAGGGAGAATTGCAAAAATGCTCATTCAACCAAATTTATTTTTAAAAATATTCTTTTATTTTGTTTTATTTTCAAAGAAAAATGATAATTTTGAATAAGAATATATTGAAAAAAGTATTTGTTAAAATTTCTCATAGTGTTACCAAAGTATCATATAGCACCCATGATAATTGAATTTTAATTATTTAGTTTAGGGAGGATAATCTATTTCCACCTAAAAAGTATCATATAGCACCCATAATGAAAGATAAATTTGGTTAGAATGAAGCGTAAATAGATAGTTCAGATACTTTTGAAGCGTATATGATAATTCTGAGGGGAAATAGATCGTTCTCCCAATTTAGTTTACACATTAAATATATGAAGCGTAATAAATACTCTATTAATTAGTATTACGAAATTAGTCTAATTGTAATTCTAGTTTTTAACTAATATTTAAAAGCGTCGAGCACAGGTGGCCTAGTGGTGTAGTCACTTTACAAATCCTCAAGGCACCAGAGATCGAACCCCTTACCTACAATAGTAGGAGAGAATTTAAAAAGCCACTAAGCTAGTTGACAAAAAAAAACTAATATTTAATAGCATACAATATAATATAAGACATTATTTATTTTAAATACTGTGATTTATTATATAGGAGATTAGTACAATTCTTGTTTAAAATAATGTAATGATACATATGCACTCTAGATTCTTGTTAGTCATTATTTAGATCTAAAGTTTTAGAATTTTTTGGTTTGATCTATAAATATTAATATATTAAAAATAAGTGTATATATATATATCAAAATTAGAATTTAATATGCTAAAAACAAATGTTTCAGTTACAAATATTACAAAAAGAAAATATTTTGGAAATCTGTTTTAGAAAATTGGAAAAGAGTTAAGTAAGGTGTTGAGTGAGATTGATAGATGAATTTATTTATTTTCTATTTATTATTGTCTAATAATATATCACGTAATAAATTATAAATTCATAGCAATTTTTATAAATATATTTGATTATATAATAGATATGTGATATATATATATATATATCCTCTCTCCAGGAGAACAAATAAATATAATTTAGCATTGGTAAACTCACGATTTATTCTAAAGAAAAATAACAAAAATTAAAGACTACTTATCATTTTGATTTCAAATTGGAGAACATTATAGACCATGAAATGGAAACTTCCTTAGATAACAAAAAACAAATGACAGAAATGCCAAATAAATTCATTTCACACCAAATTTGAAAGACGGATATATTATACTAACCATAATTGAACAACAGCAACAAACAACGAAAACTAACACACAACCAAACTATAAAAATTCTTGTAAAAACAAATTCCAAATAAGGAACAGTAGCCGAATTGCTCTCAGTCTGGTGGTTAAGATGATCCAGCTAATGATTTGGCACTAGAGTTCGATTCATACCCGCTGCACTATGATAGGTTTAAAAAAATTTTATGGGTGGGCTTAGGCTATTGATATGGCTTTGAGAACCACCAAAACTCAAACTATTGGAGACTATAAAAGGAAAGGAAATAAGTAAACAAAAATACACAAATAGATACAAAAAAAAAAAAAAAAAAA
>OVAX01002684.1:0-26821 GCA_900406405.1 Lepidium africanum | reverse complement strand
TGATTTGAGACTGATCTGCGACTGATTTTTGTGACTGTTCTGCGACTGATTTTTGTGACTGTTCTGCGACTGATTTTTGTGACTGATCTGCGACTGATTTTTGTGACTGATCTGCGACTGAAGATTTGAGACTGATTTTTGTGACTCATCTGCGACTGAANTGAAAATTTGAGACTGATTTGTGACTGATTTTTGTGACTCATCTGCGACTGAATTTTGTGACTGATTTGCGACTGATTTTGGCGACTGACAAATGGGTCTCAGATTAGTCGCTAATTTCGTTTGATTTATTAGTCACAAAATCAGTCGCTAATAGCGACTGATTATTTAAGTATCAAATCAGTCGCAAATTAGCGACTAATTTGCGACTGTATAAATTAGCGACTAAGGTTTTGCGACTGATTAGATTAGTCGCAAATCAGTCCCAGATTTGAGAAATGGGACTGATTTGCGACTGATTGTGCAGTCTCAAACGACAAGTTTTCTTGTAGTGTAAACCGAAATAAAACAATAATAAAATTAATAATCATACAACCCATCTCAAGATACCAAGTGCAACATTAATATCAAGTCTTTGGCCAGTAATATTAACTGCTAACGATACTCTTGTTGTAATAATCAAACATTGACAATAATGCATGATAAACAATAACCTATCTTTGGATCGATTGATTGTTCACATGGTTACTCCAAATCATTGTCACATATTTATTATCACATGTATGTATATAATTCGGTCAAATACAAACCTACTTTTGGGTCGATTTAATATTCACATGAATATATATACATATAACATTTAATCTTATTCTTGAAAAAATATATACAAGAGAGGTTACTTTGGCAACATCAAGCATCAATTAATCCAATTCAAATATTAAACTTGTACAATTAAAATTATTATTGATTTTGAAATTTAATAATTATTCTTGCGCAAACATATATTAACAAGTCTGGGGATTCCATATACAAGAATAATTCTGTGGCATAATGGTTAAAGACAAGCTTAGGTAGGAGCATTACCCATATTCGAATCCTAGGTGTTGCATTTTCATTATTTGAATATTAATTAGCTTAATATTGTTCAAAACTGAGCCCACGAAAATAGAGAACTTAAAGGCTCAACTTAAACTCAATTTATTGACACAAAAAAAAATATATTAAACACAGTTTTCAAAAATTATAAAATTACCCTTTTTTGCAACCCAACGAAACCCTAGTATTTTTTTTGAGTTTCCAGCCTCTATGGCTAGAAACCAGACCTGAAATTGCTCAAAAATTCGACTAATAACTTGAGTTTCGAATAAGTGATTAAGCATGAACCTTAGTTCCGAATCTACCCAATAATTACTCTTAAATTTCTGAATAAATCAGAAACATAACCTTATGAGCAATATTATTAGATCCAAAAATCATATAAACTTTAGGTTTAAATTTAAGATCTAAATATGTTTTTATTTAGAACAAACAACACAAAACCACATATTCCAGAATTCTTTAATCTATTAAACTTTAGAATTTACCAAATTAATAAATTCAAATTTATTAAATAAATAACCTTATTATCAAACTGAAATTGAACATGATGCTCTGATACCAATGTCAATTATATTCTTTATGATTTCTCAATCAAAAAATGCTAGTCTCTGATTAATATGAACAGAAGCGGAAGCGTACCTTTAGGATCCATGGTTTATGATCTGGATTTTGGTAATGACTCTTCCACAACAAACCCAGAATAGCTTGATGTCTCTGTTGATGGGATGCATATAACGTTTTATGTATTTTTTGTTAGGGTTGCTGTGGGGACCAAAACCTTGTATCTATATAGAATTAATTTCTAATTCGGCTCTTCATCAAATTAGAAATTAATAATATCACCATATAATTTTGACTCTTTTAAATAATGACCCTAACACATTAATCATATATTTGTGGCCCCAAAATAATTCTTACAATGTGAGCTCTCTTTCCACACGTTATTCATCTCCAATCTTCTATTTATTATAACAAACTATTCGAACGCATTTGGGCCTTTCCCACTTGAACCGAGGCCCAAATTTTTTTTATATTTTTATAGTTCCGGGCTTTAAAACTCTAAAGCCTACGACTCATTCTTTCCGGCTCAGTCAATTAGAACAGAGTCTAAACCAATCACCTTGAACTCGAACTAACAATCTTCATACTCTGATAAGTACAGATAGATAATCTATACACGTCAATATATTATAATCTATACATGCACAGAGCCGTGACAACCCTTTATCAAATGGGGCATTTGCCCTAGGCCCCTAATATTTTCGAAAAAATTAAGGCCACATATTTACTTATTTGGTAATTAAGTTAATTTTATCTTTATTTTTCTTACAACTATAGATATTTTTAACATGAATATATTTTAGGATCCAAAACATTAAAATTCTTGCTATACTAAATATTATATATTAAAATGCAATATAATAAATTATTATCTATTAAATAATATGTATATATGCCGAGTTTCTCTATATTTGATGGTTAGTATGATTTAGTTAATGACTTGACATGAATGATTCGATTTCTCCCTGCTATATTATAATAGATTAAATAAAGAAAATTAAGAGTAAGACTTTAGCTATGAATTAGACTTTATCGATCCAATTATTGATAAAATAAAACATATACAATATAACATTGTTATGTTTCTATTTTTTAAAAATTTGTTGCCCTAAGCCACTATATACCTGGGCATGGCATTGTACATGCATATATATACACGTCAATATATTATAATCTATACATGCGTATAACGACTAAAACTTGGAAACGTATTCACATACTTGAATTCTTAAATTTATTTTTAAACTTTATTTCTTAAACGTGAATTTTTAAAAAAGAGAAAAAATCGTACCCTAACATATGAACACATACGTCGATATATTATAATGTATCTATTCTTATTTTCTATTTCTCTAAACAACCTCTATTTATAAATAATAACAAAAATTATCAATTTGTTTTTGAAAAATTGACCTGTTAGTTTTAAAAATTTACAAGAAAACGGTCAATTTAATACCAAAATTTTTCATTTTTGTCAAATTAAATATAAACTTCTTCTCATCTAAAAAAAATACAAATTTTACGTTGACCACGTCAAATCAGTATCGCTGTTAGTCAAACTTAACTGATGTTAAGCGTCGTTAGTGATTTGACTAACAGTGATACTAATTTGGCGTGGTAAACGAAAATTCGTGTTTTTTTGGAGTGAGAAGAAATCCGTATTTAATTTGGCAAAAACTAGTAAGTTTGTTATTAAACTGACCATTTTTCTCTTTTTTTTTTCTTTTTTATTTATATCTGGTGGTTCTTGACAATGGATGATCTCAACTTTCTCGTCACGTAAGCATGACTTGATGTTCTGTCTATGTGAATATTATTCCAATATGTAATTTTGTGACACAATATATAAACTATACTTATCATTGTAACATTTTAAAAAATCTTACCAACTAAAGCATGAGTAGTAAATCTACATTATATTGTTTATTTAGTTAAACTCATATCAAATTGTATTTTGTCTTGTTTGCCTCGACTTATATAAACATATTAGGATTATACCCGTCTTATAACATGAGATTTATACGCCTGAAACTCGAACCAAAATTGATCCGAACTAGAAGAATTGAACCCGATAAAATATCCAAATATATCATAAATCTATGTACCCAAAAAAAAGAAACTCAAAATCGAACCATAACCAAATTAAGAACCAAATTTTAGCTTATTAGAGTTTTTCTATTCATTTTTTAAAATTTTTTATATAAAATATTTGAAATCGAGCTTGATCTATTCCGAACTGAACCATATCCGAAAAAAGTACCTATATAAGTCTTAAATCAAACGAACCAAAATACTGAATTAAAGAAACCGAACCTAACAAAACACTATAAATGGGTCCTAAATCTATATAACCCGGAAAACCAAATCTAAACCCAAGCTGAAACCGAATTTATACCCGATGTATTTTTCTATTAAATTTTTATTACTTTTGATTTTTTATATAAAAGTTTAAAACGAAACCAACTTTATGCCTATTTTTAAGGGTCGTTACGAAGTATATGTTAATTTTATCCTAAAATTTATAATACGTTTAAAATGAAACTGTCTTCAGCTTTAATATATAAAATATAATAATATAAATAAATAATTTGATAATATGTTTAGTAGTTACTATTATTTTTTTGTCAACATGTAACCATTGGATCCACAAGGCTCGATCCATAGCCTTATGTCTCCAATTAGAGCATGGTGGGATTCGAACTCACCATCTGGTATCTAGCTAAATTAGGGGCAAGCCAACTAGGCCACATATTTCTTGGTGTAGTTATTGTTGTTTTGTTTTGATTAAAAATAATAAATTTTAATAAGAGAAAATGGTCAATTTGATACCAAACTTATTAGTTTTTGTCAAATTATATACGGACTTCTTCTCACTCTAAAATCACTAACGATGCTTAACGTCAGTTAGGTTTGACTAACACGATCTCCTGTCATACTATAAGTGTCATTATATTCCATGATCCTCCAAACAAGATCTCCTGTAATACTTTTTCCTCATGATCATTGTCAGTTAATTATTTTTTCTCTTTTTCCTTTTGTATTTTATCTACGTCGTCTTTCATTTTATAACCATTACACAAACATGGCATCCATTCCAAAGGAAAAATTAAAAGGCCTTCAACTCTGTCTTAATCTCTTCTCTAAGTCTCTGTTTTGTTCAGTTTTAAAGTAAGTTTTCCCTTTATGAACAAAAAATAACGAGAGTTATATCTTTTTTTTCTGTTAATTGAGAGTATTTTCGTTAATGAATCGGATCCGAGTAGACTTGTAACACTAGTTGTGTGATGATCTCTGCTGTAAGTCATGTTTCCGTCTTCTCGTTGCCCAGTTCACTGTGAGGATTTCCATATGTATATATTTTATGTTATTAACCTAAAGGTTCAAATATTGTGTTAATTTGGTAGGTGTTCATATGATTTAATATTGATTTGGGTCACTCACATTATTCTGAATTTCTGAGTAATTTGATCCTCTGTGTGGGCTACACGAGTGTGTGCTATATATCTTTGCTCGTTTGGCTTTTCTTATAATAAATAGATTACAGATAGGCTCATTGCCTTATACCCAATTGACTATGGCATCTTAAAGGTTTTGGAGGGAAAAGAGTACTTAGGGGTTCTCGCCTTCTTCGATTAGAGTTGACTATTATGTACGTTTATACGTGTATGATTTTTAACTCAGTTGTGATATCAAATAGGGGGAGAAGACTCCTAGACAGAGTCTGATACCTAATCATTGGGGGGGCCTAGAATCTTAGCTTAGCTATTTTGTTCCCTTAGCTTTTGAATTATTTTAAAATTGTGGGTCATTCGGTAATTCATTGAAGGCATTGTGTTTGTGATGAATCATGTTCTATCAGCATGTACCTTGTGTAGTGTTTGTTTGTTTTGTCTTTGAACATCTACGATGAGGTGTTTGATTATCAAACTGAGCTAAAAAGGGGGATATTGAAGATATGTTGTTTGTGGAATGAAGAGCCAAGTGTTGTTTGCAGAATAAAGAGCCAATCGCTGTCTGTGGAATGAAGATTCAAGTGATGTATGCCAAGTGTTGTCTGCCATGTGCTGTCTACGGAATGAAGAGCCAATTGTTGTCTACGAAATGAACAAGTAGAGTCAAGAGCAAGCTTACATGGACACAAGATGCTAAGGCGTACAAGTTATTGGAATGAAGAAGCAGAGTCAAGAGCAAGCTGACGTGGACACAAGATGCTGAGATGTACAATTTATTGGCTAATAATCAACTGCCATTTTCTGAGATATGTGAACTATCCATAACAGGAAGTTGCCAAATACTACAGGATCTGTAGAGATTCTAGATTTAGGCTTGAACAGTATAAATAAGGTGCAGAAGGTTGCAAAGCCGCCTAACCTTATTGAGGAATATCGAGAGAGCATTTTGTTTTTGAGAGAAGACCTCTTAGCTTCATGTGTGAGGTTTTTGTAAGGTTGTGTTCTAGCTTTATGTTGGTTGTTCAAATCCAACAAAGTGAGACTTTTGTAAGTAAAGTTCATTTCAATAAAGCTAATTGAAAAATGTTTGATTGGCTTGTTTTCGATCGGAAGTACTGTGTTAGAATCCATAAAATTATAATGTTCTTAACATTAAACGAAAAAAAAAAATCAAATCTTAATGTAGGAATCTACAGATACATTCTAACATTAACCCAAAAAGAAAACTGCTAATATGTTCAAAAAGAGATGTTTTTTGTTCTTCAGAGAGCTCTTCTCTGCAAATTGTAATTTCATTGTAGACACTTAAGTGTATTTTATCAAAAGTAACAAAAGTTATTTTATCAAATATTGATGATCATATTCTGATTTTATCTTAGTTAAATGCTAGTAAAAAAAATTTCAGAAACAGATACAAACACTTCTCTCTCCTCAAGAGCATCTTTGCGATTTTAAAACCTAATCGTCGTCAATCTTAAATCTGAGCTCGTGGTGACTGGCGGTCGGTGGCTTTGACATCACTACCACCGGTCACTTCCTTTTGGTGCCACCATCGGAGATCTGGAGCCATGGGTGAAGAGGTATGAGGGTATGTGACTGGTTTTGCGTTAAGGTTTTGGATGGTTTCGGCTGAGTTTCTCCGACAAGCTTCAACGGCGGTGGTGAGTGGGTTGTCCGCCCAGCTGAGCTTCTACCTAGAGCTAGGCTTTAGAGCTCTGCTGAGTTCTCATCATTGCTCCTCCTCTCCAGTGATTCTGAGTATTAGTTTCTCTCCTGTTTCCTTTGTTCCTTTGGTCTTTGGTGGTTGGGTTTTATAATATGGTTGTAGTCTTCAGTTAGTCCCGATTTTGGTATTAGGTTCACTTATGGCTAGGTTCTTGGTTTTGTTGCCCTAACTTTTTTGGTGTTCTTCCTCTCTGGTTTGATTGACTGCTCTGCTCGTTTGGGTTTGGCTTTCCCAATATGAGGTTTGGTTGGCTCGTTGTCAGTTCACTTAAGACCTAATCGAGTTCTAATCTTTTATCAGCTCTATAGAGGTGTCATTTGGTCGATTGTGTTCTCCGACTTCGCCATTTCTGGAAGAAGAGTATTTGTTTCCATTGTCCTTTTCTGCCATTAAGTTTGTTCCAGTCTCGCCTTCAGCTTTACTCGGCTTCTTTCTGTGGTTTTGTGCACTATTGTCTCTAGTTTCGCTGGTATAGTAGCTAGATCTTTATTTGTGAGGTTCGCATCTTTGCTATAGGAGTCTTCACCAGCAGTTTGAGCTTTGTTTAGTCTCTGTTGGTTTCGATTGTCTGTTTTGGATAGCATATATCAAGTTTCTATCTATTACAGTCTAATTTAATCTTTTTTCGGGAGTTTATGTTTAGCTTCTCTCTTTTAGGCTTAGTTTCTGGGGAACTTTGTTTGCCTCCGACTTATGTTTTCGATCTTTGTAATCCTCTATGGTTCTTTTTTTTATAGGAAGAAAGAAAAAGAATGTTAGTCAAATATGATGGCCCAAATTTGATGGTATGATGATTTAAGTTTCGTAATAGTAAATAAGTTTTAGATCAAATATATTTAACAATCAAGGTCAAAGCTAATAGTTTATGAACTGAGGTGTATTGCAAGTTGTAGAATTCAAAGGACATGGCGTTTAAGCCAGGTACCCGATCACAATAAAAGTTTTTCATACATACCTTACTTATTCTACAACATACTCAGTATATTTTCTCAATTTTTCAAGCTTAATGGCAATGTGTTTTTTCCCATTTTTTCAACACAAGTGTAATAAGAGAGTGAGAGAGCAATGGTAGACAATAAAGATCTCAAACTTAATTTCCTCAAAACCTCAGAAAACTGACCTCGGGTTAAGACTAGAAAGACAGAGGTAGCATTCTGATTAGAGATAGTTCACGACAAATTTATGGAGTCAATTTCACTCGGCATGGGAGAGTGCAGTGTTTAGTACTCCTTCTTCTTTCGTTGACGGCTCAGATTATAGGTCTAACGTGTAAAGGCTTTCTTGCACAAGGCCTTTTTATGCGTTCATTGACAATCTAGCTTTTGCTTTTCGATCTTAAGATGTCATTTTTTAGACTACTTCAAAACAAATTACCACTTCACTGTTGTTTCGATGGATTAGATATCTTTTGGTTCCATGGTTTTTTAACGTTTTTTGGGTTATGGAACCAATGTCGAGGCTTTGCCTGATGTAATACAAAATGTATTCAATTTACATAAGGTAATAAATTTAAATTCTTTAAAAGAAAAACACCTCACAAAACTCAAATTCATTAGCAACATATATATCACCAGCAAATGCACAAGGGCTGCTTTCGATAAGGATTCACTATTGGTATTTATTTTGTATATGAGAAAGTTGAGGAATGTGTCCAATTAGGAAAAGTAGAGGAAATAAATGATCATTTTTCCTATTTCTTTTTTATTGTTTCGATTCTCTTTCTTTCTTTATTATCTTTATTCTTTATATGTGTTTTTTGGGTATTAAGTTTTAGTGAGAATCAATCTCCCATAACCACTAATCCTCTGTAACTACTTTTAAGAGTTGGGTTGATCTGTTGAACCTTTGAGGTAGAAATAACTGTCGATCTTTTCTTTTCATTTGCTATTTTTAGTTATTAATTTTTTTTTGAAAAAAATATAATCCAAAGTTTACTTTCACGTATCAGATTATAATATATATATATATATATATATATATATACATAAATATTTTATGTGCTTCTTCAAAGTATTATCATCTCACAGATTCTCTGTTTTCTTTCTGGTATTTGGCATTTCGTATAGAGCTCCTTATACATATTTAAATTTATACGTTGGAGTACTTCTTGCAGAAACAAAATAAATATCATCTGTTTGGGACGACTTATATAATAGTTTGCGACAATAAACTATTATTATGGAAACAAAAAATGTTATTCCCAAAAAAAAATGAAAATCATTATGCTAATGTGAGGGTTAGTTGGAGAAAAAAGATCATATTTTAAAACAAATTGTTAGAAACCAACACGAATGAATGTTTCTGTATTGAATTCACGGTTGTGAGTGGGAACTCAAAGCCAAAGCAAGCATGGTCCAATGTTAACCTCAATATTCAAGTTAGTAGTTCTAGGATGCAAAGCTAGCAAGTATACTTAAAAACTTTAGCCATACTCCTCACAACTCAATCCAAATTCAACCTCAACCTAGACATGTATTCAAATCAATCAATCCTTTTGACATTTATTAAATTGTAACCATGAATCAAGCTACGCACATTCAATGAACTCATTTGGCTAAGGGAAATGCTAAGAGATGAAAATGATCTCTTCTCATATATAGCTCAAGATGTTCAATACAAGGATCTCTCAATGGATAGAAATAGAAGAATGCTAAAGGTAAAAGCCAATTGATGCATATAAGACTAGAATCTCATCTACCCAAGTACACAAAAATCGAATTCTAACCCAAGCTATACTAATCCCAACAATGATCCTAATTTTTACCCTTTCTCACAAGGCTTTCCCACTTCTTTCAATTCAATTGAATCAACTCAACACTTCAACACTTCATTCTTGTTCTAAGGAGAAGGGTTTTTAAACCTATTAGTATCTAGCGGGTTTTGTGTTTCACTTAACATTGTGGTTCTCCTTTCTTCTCATTCTTTTTGTTTCTCTTTCTTTTCTTTTATTCTCAAGAACCACTTATACTTTTCTTCCTCCACAACCCTTTACTAGATCATCTTTACTTCTCTTTCATTTACCATTTCTCTCCTAACAATTCCTTTGAACATTCCTTTCTTTTTAATCCATTTTCAAACATTTTCCTAATCATTACTTTTAAGCTCTAAATACAATTAAACCAACACCCAATATCAAGTTCCCACCTAATCCTATTCAATTCAAAAAGCGTGAACCGAAACTACATGAGAAACTATTCTTTTCGGCTCAAACCTAACACTTTCTACGAAGCTCATTACAAAATAAGGCCTTAAACACACACAAACAATAATATCTTGAAAGAAGGCTAGGCTAAGGGTGTGGAAACCAATCCATCCAATCAACTGGCTACTTGGATCACAAAGGGTGGTACAGTGATGAAAGAAATCCAAGTATGTATGTATAATCCATGAGTTCAAATGCAATGCATATACATGATAATTGCAAGTCAATATTGGGTTTTAATAGATAGGGAAAGGTTTCGAATCACAACATGCTTCAACCATGGTGAACCTAAAATCAAGAATTTCAAGTATGGATCAATTTTACTTTTCAACAAGCAATTTATGCATCAAACAACTAGTAACTTGGGCATTGAACATAGCAAATGGATCATCAAGCTTATCAAGGCAATAACATCATTGTTCCCATGCAATGCTATATGATTCTAAAGACTCAATCTTAAATGAAATGTAAATGCAACTATATGTATGTTATGTTCAAATATGTACATGCAAGACTCAAGAAATGAAAAACCAAAACAACTCAAATGATTATTAGTAACCAACCGGTTCCTTCCCTCAGACTTACTCCTTACCATCTTGGTGAGAAAGTAAAGACAAAAAAGAACCAGTAAAAGACAAGCAAACTAAGAGAAAGAAAAACTAAAAATATAGACAAAAGAGGTGATTTGGTACCTTTCTAGGAGTTTGGAATCCTTGGATTGGTTGTCGGCTTAGCTGGATATGGACTGGGATGGATGAGATGGACTTATCTTAGCAAGTGGTCGCAGCCGTCGGGTGGTTTGGGCGAGTCTTATGTCTTGCGATCTGTGGCTTTCCCATCAAGTAGGTTCGCCTGACACTTAAGATGCTTCTTCGACCCAGTGGCTTACTCCTCAGACAGGGCATTGGGTTAACCATCCAACACTTCGCATAATTCTTCATCTGCGGCCATCTTCATCGGGTGTGGCATCGAGTGGCTTCGTCTGATGCTTAACATGCAGCTCGACCCAGCGGCTTATCAATCGGGTAAGCACTCGACTATTTTGGTCGAGTCTTGTGTTGGTTGTGGTTATCACCTCGACCATTTTGGTTGAGAGTCTTATCAAAACCGGCCCCCACAAGAATTCTTCTCGGTCATTTTGGTCGAGATTTTCACCAAAAATGTCCCTTCTTATTTTCAACCTCTAAATCTTTTTGATCCATAAACTCCTCTTTTTGCAACCTACATCAAAATCCACTAAGAAAAACCAAAACGCAATCAAGAACTCATAAGATTGATACAAACTACACTAAAACAAGTTTACTAAAATGAAATTAAAAGCAATATTTACAAGGATAACATGGGATTGCCTCCCAAGTGCGCTTGTTTAATGTCTCAACCTCGACATAAGGCATCGCTTCTTATACGTTGATGGGATCAGAGAGTGGAATCTTCTCCAACAAACTCGTCCCAAGAGTATAGTCTTTTTACTCTTTTCAAGAAAGGAGTGTAGCATGAGCTTGGATCTCCCGGATCATACTCATCATAGAACCATCCCCTAAACTCTTGCATGTTAACCTCCTCAAAGAATGGCAACTTCCAATGATCATCAATACCCAATGCAAAGTTGAGACTTATACCAAGATGCCTTCAAAATGGCTTTGCCTTTAGAGATTCTTCTTCATACCCTTCCTTGAACGCCAATTGGATGAGATTGTCTTGCTTCTCTAAACATTCTTCAACCTTTGATTCTTGCTTGAATGATGGTTGGACATGCATGTACTCCTTAATTTCAAGCTCATTTTCAACATTAAGCTACCCATTGCATTCTCCATACATTCTTCAACCACAATATCATCACAAGGATCTTCATTCCTTACCACAATATTAGCATCAATCATATAACCACGAAAACGTTCAAGTTCCGTTATAATCTCTTCATCTTCGAGATGAAATGTCCCCTCCTTTGGTAAGCACTTAAGCCCCTCCTTTGGTGCATTGAATTGACAATCTTCAATTGTACTTTTACCAATATCCTTGGACTTTTCACTAATGTTAGAACTTGTCTCCAAATCCTTGAGCTGAGCTTTATTACAATCTCCTCTATTTCTTCCCAACTCAAGTACTTATGCTCATTCTTCTCAATGGCACATGGCAAAGTGAAACTACTTGGATCGTCAATAATTGTTGGTTTAGATGGTTTGACTATAGGGCTCTCTTCATGGGAATCAATCAACATACCCACATCAACCATCTTCTCTTGAGTGTCCAAATCCCTTGAGTTTCTTTCCAAAGCAACTTCAATGGCATCAATCTTGTTTAGAGTATTCTTGTATAAACTCTCTTGTCCTTCCAAAACCAACTCCAACAAGTTGTAAATGTCTTCTTATTCATTGATTGGGGAAGGAGAAGCCTCTTAATAACCTTAAGCGTCTTCATAGTTATAACCTCCTTCATAACCATAAACGTCTTCATAGTTATAAGCTCCTTCATAACCATAAGCTCCTTCATAACCATAAGCTTCTTCATACTCATACTCTATGTCCCATGATCGACACCTCTCATCATACTCATATTGGTTTTCTTCGACATAATTTCCATATGGAAGTTCCTCTTGATAAGTGGATGTACATTCAAAACCGTGATAACTTATAGGGGTCTAAACCATCTCTCTATCTTGAGCTTTATAATGAGCCTTCCTCATGGAGGCTAAATACGAAACCATGCTTCCTCCCATGTGATTTTACCTTCAAAAAGAACAAACACTTGAAAGAAAGTAAGTAACCAATCAAAGAAAACAAAATGAAAAGCTATAGTTTTAAATCTAATTCAAATCCTAATGGCTAATTGCATAGATTCTCTGGCAACAGCGCCAAATTGATGTTAAGCGTTTGTACACCCAAACCAATCAATTAAAATTTATAATCAACAAACACTTCACAAACATGTCATTGTAAAGCACTTGAGGTTCAAACCCAAGAAAATCTAGAATCAACACATAAAGATTATGAGAATTAAGATCTAAGCTATAATAATGAGTAATGGGGTGATTGAACTAAAAAACTACTAACAATGAAACAAAGCACACCAAATCAAGCAAGAACAAACATAAACAAAATGACAAACACACTAGACAAAGGGCAAAACACAAACTAACATAGGCTAATGGCAAGACATTGATCAATGAGAATGACAATCAAATAAATATGCAAAGATCTAATTAAGAACCATCCTACGGCATGAGTCACATATCAACTAGACTAACCCACTCTCATGACATTACCTTCTATTTTAAGAAATTGATTGAACTAAACTCTCATTTTTCCAATCTAAAGCCTAAAATGCATTAAACTCTAGCTCACTTATACCAGTAATCCTCAAAGCATCTATGGAAGAAAAACCCACAAAAGAGTCTCTCGGGAATTTCATCGAACACCTCTTGGGCGATGAAATTCCTAGCTTCTATCTTTGAATGGCCAACTCAAATCTAGCATTAAATACACTCTAAGTGAAGGAATTTATAGATTTGGCAATCTGTGCACAAGATTCAACCATCCAAACTACCTAACCATCAACCTAACAATCACTACTCATTCATTCCAAAATGAAGAACAAGCAAGTAAAATGAAATAAACCAAAGCATAAACATAAGGAAATTGGAGAACACAAAGCAATAAGAAAACTCAATAGATGGGTAAAGATGATCCTAAGATCATCTTCCCCTTGGGTCTCCAACAATTCTCTTTCTCTCTCAAGAACACACTAAAAAATCTCTAAATCTAAGTCTAAATCGAAAATGAGAAGAAGAGGTGAGTTGTTGGATGTTTGTTTCTTACAAAATAAAGGTATATATACCCTAAAAACTAAGGCAACAAGCCCAAGAGGCCCGAAAAGAAGTGGATCCGGTTGACCCGGGACAAACCGGGTCAAACCATTAAAATGTTGCCAAGTGTCCATGATTTAGGTAGGTTCTCGGGTAGCAGGTCGGACAGGTTGGTGGAGATGGGTGAACCAGAGGCTTTAACCATCGAACAGCTCGTCGGTAGGCTGGTCGCGAGAGAATGACATATGTTAAGTAAATTCGTCGTATATTTCTAACTATTTGTTTAAATGCCTTCAATCCACCACCAAATGAAAGATAACTGTTGTGGCTATTTTGTGGCCAAAATCAGCCGATTCTGCTCACGGAAAGGTCTTCACCGATCATCAGCTTTAAGCGCATCAAACAGAGCCTCAAGTAGCTGTCAAACGTGTATCAAAGCTTTCATTTTTCACCTTCCTTGATCCTTTTCAACCCCATTCTATGCATGTTCCATCCTATAAGCTCCAAACCTCATTGTTGAAGTCTCTAATCACCTAAAATGACTCAAAACAAGAAAATATGCGACTCGATCTATCTAAAACTCTTAAATACAAAATGTGTGAAAACCTATACTAAAGTGGATGAATGTGGTTCCTAAATGATGCAAAAATGGATCAAAATATGCATGAATAACTAGCTACAAATGATGCATATCAGTAGCTCAAATGGTGCTTTCCCTCCCCCCCCAATAACCTCTGAAGTAGTGTAGTTTATTAAGTAGCATGCTGCCAGGATACACTCTCCCCCGAAATTCAATAGGTAGATTAGACTTAAATTTGATTGCTGCAATGTTGAGAATAAGTATATTTCCGTTCTTCCCGCCCATTCTGTTGGGGTGTAGACACACATGATGTCTCGTGTATAATGCCATTGTCCCTAAAATATTCAGTGAGAGCCATAAACTCACTGCCATTATCACTGCGAAACGTACGAATTTTGGTTTGAAGCTGACGCATAACCAAAGCAAAGAATTGTTTGATTCGAGTAGGAGCAAACTACTTATTTGGTAGAAGATATAACCATACAGCTCTTATATAGTCATCAACAATGGTGACAAAGTACTGAGCTCCGCACAAAGCTTTTGTACGATAGAGTCCCCACAAATCACAATGTATCAAATCAAATGCACATATATAACTCTCACATGCTTTAATGTCAAAAACTTTAGAACTTTAAATACCATAAATAGCTAAAGAATCCAGAGCTTTAGAAGAAGGGTGACCGAGATGCTTGTGCCAAACTTCTCTTGATGTCTTAGCCGAGCTTGTCATGTAAGCATGATCCACATCAAAATGTCTAAAGAAATACAATCCATTATGCTCCTCACCCACCCCAATCAGGTTTTCGTGATGCGGTCATAAATTATACAAAGAACATCAGAGAATTGGAATAAGCAATGACGATCTTAAGCCAAATTGAGAAGCTGATATCAAATGACAATGAAGTCCCTCAACATAATATACATTCTCAAGAGTAAGTTCTGAGTCGAAATAGTGAAACGACTGTCTGGTAGCTTTATTTTAACCGGTTTCATTAACTCATAATTAGCTAAAAAATCCAAGGAACCAGTCATATGATTGGTTGCAAATGTATCAAAGATCCAAGACTTAGGAAAAAATGTACCAGAGAGACGTTTCAATGGAGTTGATTTTATCTCATTTAACATCGATACCAATGTTTTCCATTGCATTTCATTCAGACCACTGAAGCTGTGATCATCAGTCTAGACCGAGTTAACGGAAGCGATTTCTTTTCCCGCATGTTTTGTGTTTAAAGCACTAGTAAAACGAGTATGTGGTAGAGTTGAGCGAGGACGATCGCCTCACCATTCCAGGTAGCCAATTTGACAGAAGCATTGTTCAGCCCTATGACCAGTACGGCCACAAGCTGTACACTGCACACTTTGTCATGAGTATCGACAACAATTTTTGGTTTAGATTGAGTTTGCATAGCAGAACTCACACCATCTGCAGGTTCGGTGTATGACTGTTAAAATATTTTTATTAATGTATATGAAAGAGTATTGCACACACAAATACAGTTTACAAATCCTAATATATGTGATCGTATGAACAAACACAAACATACGAAAGGACACAACTATACGAAACAACATAACTTATACGAATCAACATGATTATACGAAAGGTGTCTTTTCGATAATAACTAACTTATGTGAATATGAAATCATAGGCTTTGATATGATGATGAGATATGATTATGTTCCAACAATGACTTCATGCCAAGACGGGAGTCTTCTTCTTGAGTGATTGTGTGGAAAATATCATAGGTAAGGTAGATTTGGATAGAATTGCAGATCGAGTTGGTATGTACACTTCATCAATCACACAGAGAAACTCATGAACGCGATCCTCCTCACGTTCTTTCTCCAATTCAGTGTTCAGCCTGCAAACACACGCACCACATTTACAGCTCTTTAGGGAACGATAATCAGTCAATCTCGTCCATAAGCGATTGAGATTACCAAAGTATGCTTCAACAGTCTGGCCATTATGTCGAATATTAGCAATCTCAGTCTTAATTTTATGTATTTTCATACTGTTTTTAATAGAGAATCTCTTCTGAATATGCTGCCACAACTCAGGCAACATCACAATGAGATAAATTCGATCTCACAGCAGGTTCGGTGGTGAGCTTGATCTAGGAAATTATCAATGCATTGTTGGTCCACCAGTCTTCAAGACCTGGCGAATCAGCGGCTGGTTGAGATACAGTGCCATCGATGAACCCAAATTTCTTTCTAGCCTTTAATGCCAATCACAGATTTGAAGACCTTCAAAATTTGGTCCACGAAGCAACGATTGAGAGATGCATCATGGATTGTCACTCGCTGTCAAGTCATAAGGTGATATTGTACATCGTTGAACAATAAACTATTTCAGTTGGAAGAGTTCGTGAAATAGAGTCGCTAGTCATGATTTTCACAAAAAAATAGCTTTAACAATGAGTTTAGAGAAGAATGAAAACCTAGTTACGGCTATCGGTATAGAGGTAAAAAAACCCTAAGACTCTGATACCATGTCAGAAACCAAAAGAATGAATGTTTTGTATTGAATTCACAGTCCATGACCTTTGTTTATAGAAGGGATTCTTACTCTAGATTAGATACAAAATAGAAAGTAAATATGTACGATAAGGAAAGTTTCTATACAATGAATATCCGTAATACAAATCCTTTATTATTCGATTCACAAAACAACAGTAATAGCCGGCAATGAGAGAAAATGTCGATAGTATAAACTTGGCTTGATTTATAAAACTTAGTATACTATATGGTTCGTAAAACACAAAATTTAGATGAAAAATTAAAACATAACTTAGAGTATCTTTGGTTATGATTCAGCCAAGTTTATAATAAGTTTTCTCCTGTTTCTTATGTTATTAGCTTCAGCTCATCGGATAATGAATCTCTCTGGACTTGAAAATGAACTAAAAATGTTTTGTAATAATCTAAGTATGTTGCTTTTTAATGTTACTGAAATTTTTTGGATAGTCAATAGGAAATCATCCATTTTAAAAAAATATTTTTACTTTCAGAAATTGCCCAAAAGAAGGTAATAAGATTAATTTTTCCAATGTGTTTTAAGTTTTGTTAATCTGTTACTCCAATTAATGTAGGGATCAGTCGAATTGGTGAACTTAAAGTTAAAGGTTTAAATTAGAGTCAACAACAAATATGTGATTTAATAAATAATAATGATAGTTGAATGTTAAGTTTGACAATTTTGGTAAGTATTTAATCTGACCTTTTTTCTAATTCATAATATAAGCAGTAAATTGAGTGGTTTATTATATGATAAACCAAAGATTAGGCTAAACAAAATACTACAACTGCAATATCAAATTATTAAGAATTAAAAAAAACTAATTATATAATTTCACAAAAACTCATATAAGCCCGCACTACCAACGCGGATAACATCCTAGTACATATATATAAAGACTGAAATTTGAAAACCTATTTGCATACTTGAATTCTTAGGGGGTTTATTGGAGGATGAATTTTAATGGATTTCTATGGATTTGAATGGATTCAAATCATGTCTTATTCAATCAATGATTTTAAAATCTATATTTATAAATCATATGTTATTCAACCATTGATTTTGAAATCCATAATTAAATCATGCGTAATTCAAACATTGAAATCTAGTCTATTGGATTTACAAATCCACAAAGAATTCTAAATCCATTAAAACCTACCCTCCAATAAACCCTCATTAGTTTCTTTTATAAACTTTGTTTCTTCAACGAGCGTTTTAAAATAATGAAATAAAATCTTAACCTAACATATACGTCCGTTTCAAAAAAAAAAATATATATATATACGTCGATATATTATAATCAATATATACATGTATATAAAGACGAAAACGTGAAAACATATTCGCAGACATGAGTTCTTAGTTTTTATCTAAACTTTGTTCCTTAAACGAGAGTTTTATTTTAATGAAAAAATTTGTAACTTAAAATATACGTCGATATATTAGAGTCTACACATGCATGCATATAAACACTGAGACTTGAAAACATATTTGCAGATTTGAATTCTTAGTTTGTTCTCTAAACTTTGTTCCTTAAAAGCTAATTTGAAAATGAAAAAAAATTGTAACCTATCATATACGCCGATATATTATAATCTATACATGTATATAAAGGCTGAAATTTGAAAACGTATTTGCAAACTTGAATTTTTCGTTAGGGAAATCGATCTATTTTACCATGTTATCTTTCATATAGCATCTATAACACACAAAATTAAAGGATAATTTCAATTGCACACAATTGGATGTAAAATTTCTAATTGCACATAACGAATAAGTTAAAGTTCTATTTGTCGATCAGTTTGTAACATAATACTGACTGGTATTATCGATCTAACCGGTTCGGACCCGAATAATAACTCGGAAAACAATTTCGACCCGACCGACCCACGTAAAATTCCCAAATTTATAAACTCTAACTCTAGTTTAGTTCCTCTCACGATACATTAACACTTCTTTCTCAATTTCATTTTCAGAGATTGATTGAGAAAGCTTATGGGCCTCATTTAAGGCTAGTAAACCATCTTCTATTTTTTCTGTCTTAAGAATTTAGCGTTCTAATGATCTTCTCTTGTTTCAGGGATGTCGATCTCTGTAGATGAGCAAAAGCGAAGAAGCTGAAGCGAGTGAATCTTCAAAACCGGGTTGGTATTTTAATGGAATCTCGAAGAAATGCTGGTGTGGATCATAAATGGTGGTGAATCTCTCCAAATCAGCAAATAATTTGTATAGGCGTTATTACCGTTGTGAGTTTTCCATGTTTTCATTGTAGCTTGGTGTCTGTTTTGATCATTCTTACAAGTTCTCCATGTTTTCATTGTAGCTTTCCGATGATAAGCATATATTTAAGTGGATAGATGAAAGATTTTTGGATTTTGGACTTCAATGTCTATCTCCATTGACAGAATTGAGAAAGAGATAATGGATAAGACATCAGAAATTGAAGAGCATCAGCGGATTGTATTCCAAGAGATGGAGAACGAGTTGGTTGAGAAGATTGATGGGATGATTATGGAAGCAAAAGCTACAACCAAGCTGCAGTTGTGTGTTGTTGTTCTTGAATTCTTAGGGTTAGGTTGTTAGCAAAATCTAAGGTTGGTAGGTAATAAAGAGAGAAACGAATGATAATTTAAGAAAGATATGTATTTCTTCAGTGATTACAATGGAAGAAGGCAGTGCTTCTTATAGAGAGTACAGAACACTCTAGAATCATAAGGAGTAATAAAAGACTACATCAATAAAGAAGTTTAATTGTCATCTAAAGTGGTGAGTGGAGCATAACGGTTTTGGTGAAGGTGCAGAGTCTCTGTAACAGCAGTTGACATCTCTTCCTTCTTAGGTTTGTGTGGGCCTTTCTCTCCTTGGGCTTCACCTCTTTGACTTACAGTAGGTAGTATCTTGGTTAATTGTAGGAAGATGGTATCTTGGTCCATTTTCATTGAATCATGTATGTTTTTGAGCAATTACAAAACAGAGATATGAATGTTTTTCATTGACATTGAATTAGACAAGTTATGTTTGTTAAAATTCTCAATATAAGTTATATTTATGAATGTTTTTCTTGGTCCAAACCTCTTCTTCTAGTTCACGGCAAATCAATGCAGTTCGCCATCTGAGATGGACTTTCGATACGTTGACATCAATATAGATGTGATCACCAACATACAATATAGATGGAAAAAGTTTTACCTTTCACTTCTGCACAATTATTAGCTTACATTTAGTAGAAACAATGAAAAATCACCTATCATTGATTCTTATGCAAATTACTCTCAGGAACTGATTTACAATTAAAATTACAAAAAAAATTACTTTTGCTTACCATGTGAAAAAGATCTCGCCAATCCATGTCTTGGGAAGGAATTTATTAAATGAATGCTTCATCATTTTGTCTGTGTAGTGATATAATCTGAGTTTGTGATTAGCAAAAGCTTTTTACTAGCCAGTGAGCGAAATTTACCATATTAACATCTGAAACCAGCATTAGACATTTCTTAAAATAATAGAACCATCATTTCATCATTAAATCATCATGTCATAAGTGAATCATCTTCTTCTTCGATTTCTATAGAGAAAAGAGAGAGCTAGGATTACGAGAAAAGAGAATTGGGGGTCTCTGTTTAGTGCTAGAGGACTGAGGTTTTTATGTTTTGGTTCACTATAATCAGGTCATGGTTTACTGTTATCAGGTCTTAATCCGAGATTTGGTTAAAATAGTTTGGGTTTACCACTAATTCGGTCTACAATAACCGAGATTCTGTGCAGTTACATTGACAACTTTTGATTGGGGGTATATAAAACTTTAACTTATTTGTTATGTGCAATTAGAACTTTGCATCCAATTATGTGCAATTGAAATTATCCTTCCATTTTGTGTGTTATAAATGCTATATGAAACATGACGTGGTGAAATAGATCGATTTCCCTTTTTGTTTTCTTTCTAAACTTTGTTCCATAAACAAGAATTCTTTTTTTTTGTCAACTTGGATAATTCATTAAAATATTTGGGGGAGCCAATTTGGTGCAAAGAGTCTACAAAGGTTAAATTCCTTGAGAGCCCTCTAACAAAACGGACAAGGAGATCAGCTTTGTAGTTTAAAGAACGAGGTATACAAAATATGGAAAAACCACTAAAAAGACTCTTGAGGCAGGTAAAGTCTTCTAGGTACTCCTTGAAAGCCGGCCAGTCATCTGGATTGGAGACTATCTTCAAAACTTCTGAGCAATCAGATGCTATTGCCACCTCAGTGATATTCATCTCGATCAAGCAAGTCATTGCCCAAAGCACTGCTTCAAATTCAGAATGTAAAGCGGAGAGGCTGCGGCGAATTCCTCGGGCACACATACATAGTCCTGTAGTTGCATCTAGGAAGCATATCCAACCCAGACCCGAATAGTACTCTGAGTCGTTCCAGGACCAGTCCACATAACATTTGTAACCCGTGAAACCTGGAGAACCTATCAATGGGTGGAACTAGAAGTCCCAAGAGAGTTCATAGGAAACCTCATATGTTAATGGTTTCACCTGGACCCTACCTTGGGCTTGAAACCATAAGTCCACTTCAGCCTCAGCTAGACGAACTACCTCTCGTGGATCTCGATCTAAATTCGAGAAATCTTTATCATTTCTAACTTTTCAAAGATACCATAGTATCCATGGGAAGCTCTTCTTATCTACTAATTCTGGTACCCTCCAAAAGAAAAAGTCCATATTAGTAAACAGAGAAGGACCTGGGAACTCTCCGTGAGTTAATGGTATTTTTGAAATAGCCCAAGCTTGAAAATCATAACATGGCATATATGTCGATTTATTATAATCTAGAGCTAATTAAGTAGATATAAAAATAAAGATTAGAAATGTAGTAATTACCTATTAAGAAATCACAATTAAGGAAGTATACATGAGTTTTTAAGGTAAAAACGAAAACATTCCTCTAATCAAGTGGTTCTGTCGTGTGTAGGAGAACATTTTTACGAAAAAGTGCATGTGTGGGCCCAGATAGCATCTAATGCACATTAAATATGATATCATAATATTTAATTTGTTGCTAATAAATTTATTAATCGTTAATCTCTTTATTAACTATTAATTCATTTATTACCTAATAACATATAAATTATCCGTTATTTTATATATTATCTGTTAAATATATATTTATGCAGATATTACCTATTAAAATATATGTTAACACATAAATTACATGGTAGCTTGTTAACAAATTTATTATCTAATAAATTTGTATTAATTTTCACATAAAATTGTGCATTAACATTTTATGCGGTGCTAACAAATTTAGTGGCTAAAACAACAAAGTAGTAATTCCATTGGGGAACTTCAAAAAAAAAAACTGAAAAGGGTAACCATAAATAATAAAATTGTATGTAGTTTCTATAATTCATAGTCTAGCGGGTACGGATGAAACGTGACAACGATCAACATGAGTGTGTAGAATATGAACAAATTGATGTTACGCAAAACAGAACCATAAACCCTAGATCTCAGATGATGTTAATGGCCTTTTTTTTTTCATTCGAATCATCAAAACCAATAATTTGAGACGTTTGCTTTGTATGAGCTTATATGTAATACATATATTACCTAATAACAAATATATTTACGCAAACTCATATGTTATCTAATAAACATATGTTATGCGTTAATACATATATTATCTATTAACATATTTATTATCTGATAAACACATATTTAATTATATAGATACCACATGATTTACCTGGTAACACATTTATTATCTCAAAAACAGATATTTGATTAACACTGATTAGCCCAGTTATAACGAATGTTAGCTACTCAATTATTGCGGATATTAGTAGGCAAAGAAGTAAGTGGCTGTTGGAAGTAGATCTGAGATCCTAATTCGGTCCACGGGAAACAATGGACAAGAAATCCTATAAGTCTTGAACTTGGCAAGACCTTTGGAGTTTCATCTCGGTCATCTGCTGTCAACTCAGAAGAATTTCTTCTCGCAAACGCGCTAAACAAGAAGGATGTCGGACGACACGTCATCAAGCAAAGAAATGGAAATTTTCCTGTTCCGACTTAGAAATTTTCTGAAAAAATAGCAAAGACCTTTCGATAATGTCAAATTTAAACAAAAATGTAACCACCGATTTACAACATGATCTTAGGAACACCATGGATTCACGCGAAGAAAGCTATTCCATCAAGCTATCATCAATGCGTAAAAATTCCAACTAGTGAAGGAGTTTATACGCTTCAGGGAGATCATAAGATGTCTCAGACTTGTTTCATTGCCGAATTGAAACTACGAAATAAGTCATGTATGATCACGGTGTCAGTCAGCGGCAAAACCATCTCGAAACCTCCCGTTCCCGAAAAGCCTGATCAACTAACTATTGAGCTCGTCAACATCGACCTAATAGACTCGACAAAGTGTGTGAACATTAGAGTAGACTTGAGCAAGCCTATCCGAGAGAAGTTGATTCGACTTCTCGAGCAAAACAACTCTGTCAAACAATGGAAGTCTACATAGACGAAATGTTGGTCAAGTCACAAAAAGCCGAAGATCATGTAGATTACTTAGCCCGTTTCTTCATTGAACGAGTATTAGATGAAACTCAACCCGGCAAAGTGCACATTCAGAGTAACCTCGGGAGAGTTTCTCGGTTACATAGTTACTCAAAGAGGGATTGAAGCAAATCCAAAATAGATCAAGGCAATCCAAGAGCTGCCTTCGCCAAAACGAGAAGTCCAATGGCTAACTCGCAGAATTGCCGCATTGAACTGATTTACCTCTCGGTCAACAAACAAGTGTCTTCCATTTTACCAAGTATTACGAGGAAACAAAGACATTAAGTGGGATGAAGAGTGTGAAAACGCTTTTTCCGAGTTAAAAGAATATCTGTCAACTCCACTAATTTTGGCGAAGCCTGAAGACGGAGAACCACTTTACTTATATATCGCATTCTCGGTATCGACGGTAAGCAGCGTACTCATTTGTGAAGATCGAGGAACACAAAATATGATATTCTACACTAGTAAGTCTCTCGATAGAGCAGAGTCTCAGTTTGGATTTTCGGCCTCTAAAACATTTTGAATTTTTTTAAAAAAAAATTTCAAAACGGGTCTAACAAGTTAAATGAAAATTATTTAAAAAAATCTAAATAATTAAATTTCGCATTATAACGCAGGTATAATCCTAGTTGATCCACAAAATTGGGAAAATCACACTCAAATCTCCACACGTGGCACGCAACTTAAGAAACTAAGGGTACCAAGCAATTTGGTAATATCATTGCTAGATTCTCATTGGCATATATATTAATGGACGTTCCAAATTCGATTTGCTTTTAAGGAGTGCAGATATGCTTTCTTGTAAATATGTTACGAATTTTTATGAATCAAATTCGTAATTCTGAGCGTACTTACCTGTCATGAGAAACATTGATACAATTTTTTGACGGATTCTTTCTTTGGTGAGTTACAATGCGATATTGAAGTATAACTCTAATTCTGATCATGGACGTGGAGATTCGGAGTTCTTTCTTGCAGAGGAAGTTATTGTAGAGGAAGTTACGAAACAACAACAAACCGAAGAGAAAGAAAAAGATGATGATGATGATGATGATGATGATGATGATGATGATGATGATGAGTGTGATGAATCATTTTCTTGCTGCTTTCATTTCCTATCCAACTTTTACTCTAGCCCATGCATCTTTTAATCAAATCCTTTTTTCTCTCGTTTACAATTAGATTGATAATAACAATCCTTAATTCAAACTTTATATTATATCATACATTGAAGTTAAATTGCAGTAGAAAATAAATAGTTAAATGTTAACCAATTAACCAAAAAGCTCGCTAAATTAAATAAACATGTGTAACAGAGCTCATGAATTATATCGAATTAGATTTTCATGATTTAATTAGTTTATGATTATACAATTCTATATATGTATCGGTGGGGCTTCATTATTTAGGCTAGACTACTTATTTACTAATGCTGCGACCATTATGAACGACTGAAAACTATACATGAAAATAAATGTAAAAAGCAAAGATAAATATGACAAGTGGCCTTTAGTTTAGTGGTCGGCGGTAAATCTACTAAATAGCAGACACACTTGTACATTTAGGGATCAAGTCTTACCGCTTACATTATGTAGGAATTTGACTATTGGGCTAGCTAGTTGTGACCCATTGTTAACAGAAAAAAAAGAAAGTTGTTACTGCGACTGTATCAACAAGTATAATTAAATCACTGAAAAGTTTAGCGTCACTTATAGTGGTTACTGCAATCATTTTTGTTATGTTATTTGTGCTACTCTTTAATAAGTTGGATGTCAGTGGACTCAATTTAGTGGACTCAATTTAGTTATTATTTTCTGTCGCTAATCACTTACGCAGCGACCGTAACAAAAACAGGGTATACATGTTTTTAGTGGTGTGTTGTCTCCACCCGATGGTTTCAGGGTATTAATGCTCTCAATGCATAAATGTTCTTATATATATACTTAAATGGTAACTTTTGAGACTTTCATTACAACTTTTTTATGTTACGTTACGTCAAAATTATGTGTTGTATTTTATCAAAAAAAAGTTGATGCATTGGTTGTGTGTGCATATATAAATATGCATATTCCCATGATTCATATATGCAGATATTATAAAAGAAAGTAAAACGTTGGAATGAAAGAGAACTATATTGCTTAACTGGGTAATTGTGTACAAGATGGTTTCTGAGATCCGAAAAGAAAGATCTAGAATTTACAAATGTTAAACTCGAAGGAAAGAATGGTAAATCTGTTTTCCATCTGCTTTTCTCTAACGTTCATAATTGTAGTTTATGAATCATAAGTTGACTTTGCAGGAGGCGTGGCAGGAGAGTGTACGATCTCTGCTTTACCCATCGGTTCTGTTTATATGCAGTGGGACTTTAATGGGCTTATTGTCTTTCGGTCCATAAGTGAAGAATTTTGCTGTTGGGTTAAATTTATTTGTTGTTGGGCTGAAATGAGTTTGTGGCCCACTGAGAAGATATGGTTAACCAATAATACTCTTCCATCAAGTTACCTGTTTACCTCAAATCAAACTTCAATAAAGGTTATTACAGCATATGCAATGGAGTCTCTTATATCAAAAAATAATAATATTTTATTGTAAAAGTTTTTTTTAAAACTAGGAATTCCGACTCATAATTTTTCAAATAATAGACTCTCTTATCTTTCTGGAAAGACTCTCTTAATAAAATATTATTATCTAATATTTTAGTATTACTTTTTTGTTGAGAGACTCATGTGAGAAACTCCTACAGCTGATGGTTTTAATTAATTGACTAAATTTATAAATTTACGTTTGATGATATAAAGATAAAAACTTTAAAACGTTTTCGCAAACTTGAATCCTTAGTTTCTTTTCTAAATTTTGTTCCGAGAATTTTTTAAAATAAAATTTTTTGTAATCTATATATACATCGGTATATTATAATATATACATATATATAAAAACTGATATTTGAAAACATATGTTCATACTTGAATTCTTAGTTTTCTTTATAAACTTTGTTGGTTAAGAGAAAAAAAAAAAAAATTAACCTAACATATACGTCAATAGAATATAATCTATGCATGCCCTACAAAGACTGAAAACTAGAAACATATTCACAGACTTGAATTTTTAATTTTCTTTCTGAATTTTATTCCTTAAACGAGAATTTTACAAAATGAAAAATATCGTAACCTAACATATATGTCGAAATATTACCTTCTATACATGCATATAAAGATTGAAACTTAAAAACGTATTAACAGACTTGAATTCTTAGTTTCTTTTCTAAACTTTGTTTCTTAGACAAATATTTTAGAAAATGAAAAAATCGTAACATAACATATATGAAACCGAGAAATTGATGCGAAATTTAGGGCTTCGTCACTATACAATCGATGTGTGTA
>OVAX01002683.1:0-26829 GCA_900406405.1 Lepidium africanum | reverse complement strand
ATCAATATTATTGCTATAATTTTTGAATATATTATAATCAAAATTATAATTAATACTATAGCTAAATAATAGAAACACAACCGAATATAATCATATGATTGTGGAAATAAATATTTAATATAAAATTCAAATAAATTATATGTATATCGACCAAAAAATATAGCATCTCATTTGTATATATAACTATAAAATTATAACTAATTATAGATAAAAATGAATTTTTATGTATCTAACCAACCGTATCTAATCTTGTTTCCACAAAATCAAATTATATTGTTTATATATTTTTAAAATAATAACTAATATAAAAATCAAAATTGGTTTTAAAATTTTTGTTTCTTATAATAAATACTATACCTAAACTATACTATTATAATCCATGTATTTTGATAAATTTTCAGAACAATTATATGTATCTATAACCAACCAATACCTCATTTGTTTCTATAATTATAAAAAACAAAAATTAATACATGTGTTGATTTTTAAGTATGATTCTATTATTATATTTGAATTTTTATGATTAATACATAAATAAACATGAAATTTTTTAAAAAGCTCATACAATATATTGAAATAAATGAGTTCATAAATAATATAAAATATGAGATTACATAATACATAATAATTTTTAAAAATACACGATCAAAAAAATAAATTAAAGAAAAAAAGAATTGACAAAAATAAATTATTATAGGTATTTAATTTATTACCATAAACATACAATCGAGTTGAAGAGATAATCTTATTTTCGTAGTTTAATAATCCGATCAACTCCCCCGAAAGAATTCTACCTTCAATAATTCTTCTTGTCATTCTTAAGATGTGAGCTTTGTTCCATGCAAAAGACCATATATCGCATTGATTTCTCTCATCAACATAATCTTATATATAAATGAACTTGGTATACTTTTCATAGAATTAGTCGAAATAGCAAGGGGATAAAGATGTCTAGCTAATCCAAAACTTTAATAATTGTGTGTTAGTTGTAATAGAAATAGAAAATAAAATAAAAAATAATAATGTTAGTTGTGAATACGATTTATTTAAATTCTTAAAATAAGAAATAATATTAATGTTATATCAAGCAAATAAGAAATAATATGAATTCAATTTAAATTATGAAAAAAATAATAATATTAATGTTATATCAAACTACATTATTAAAATAAGAAAAATATTTTTTTTTTACCTTGAATCCATGGTAGAAGAGTTTTGGAGGTGAATGACAATTGTGAAGAAGTTTATGCTATTTGTGAAACAAACACCATGTTCATATATGATATTAAAAAAAAGAATAATATGAATTATATAATTAAAAAAATTAATAAAATACGAAAAATGTAATTATTTTACCTAGAAACTATAGTGAAAATTATGAGAGGTGAATGAATATTGTGAAGAGGTTTATGCCAATTGTGACATATATTAAATGTATATATATATATATATATATATAGTAGTGTGTTAGGATTTTCGTAAAAAATATTTTAGGCAATAGTGCATTACGTATAATATATTCATAATATAAATTTCGGTGATACACCTGCCCGAAATACAATAATAAGAAATATTCTGTAATAAAGTTTGGTGATACACTTGACATATTTGTTTAGCACAATATTAAATTTCAATTGTTAATATGTTTTGCTGAAATTAACTTTACCATTTCTCTAGATAAAAGACTGATCTCTAATGACAAATAATATAATATAACACATCATTGTAAGGTTATTTTTATACTAAAGTTAGCAATTTTATTATACAGAAAATTATTTAGTTACGATATGTTCTAAAATAATTAACCATAGATGAATATATATGGTACTAGTATATGTCATCATAAACTTGTGTAGATTTGTTTACGAAATTAATGGGAGATCAAAGCTAATTTTCTATACAAAGCTACATTATAATATCTGACATAAATATAGATTATAAACATATATTGATTTCGCATTAATATTTACTTGGCCTCGAAATTATTATAGGAATTTCGAATAAGGAATCAATTTACTTAAGGGTTTCGAATTAATTCTAATGCAACTTTTTAGTTATATAAATATATATTAAAATATAATTATGAAATCTACAGAATTTATTTTTAAGATCTAATGAAATCTTCAACCATAAATGAATTATCTACATACCATAAATATTATTTTCAATTTAATTCATAATTAAGCAGATTGGTTCGAGATTAGTATATTGATTTGTATTTAATTTAGATTTTGAAATTGGGCAATAAGTTTCTTATTGATGTAAACATATAAAGAATGAAAGTTATGTCGTAGATTCCTTATTAATTATTTTCNTGAAAGTTATGTCGTAGATTCCTTATTAATTATTTTCTTATATATAGAAGATTAGATTTGATTTAAGTCAATATAAGTTTAGCAATTATGAATTAAATATTGTACCAAACATCTATAAACAATTATTTTATTGCCTAATTTCAAAAACTAAACTAAATGTTGATCTTAAACACTACCGCTAAATTATCGTAACTACTGAAATAAAAATGGATTTTGAATTAATTCATATGCAATTTTGTGTTACCAAATTAGATATTAAAATCTAAATATGAAATCTACAATATTTATTATGTAGATCCGATGAAATCTTAAACAATTATTGATTAATCTAAATATATCATAAATATTATTTTCATTTTAAGTTCTCAATTAAATATTATATCAATCATGATCTAATCAATAAATGCTTGAAAATCGGTCAGGATATCGCAAACATTGTAAAACCTAATGGCATTCTATGTAATATTCTAAATGGTATAAGGGCATTTGAAATTATTGCTATCCTTTTATTATATAGAAGATATGAGAAGTACTACTATATTCGTAATGCACTTACTTTTAGTGCAAATGTAGGTGTGGTTGTCTTTTTCTACGACCTTCCTCGTCCATGTATTACATTTGGATTGTGGAAAGTGAACTCGTCTTGATGATTTTTAGGTAGTACTATATTCCCACCAATAGAGGATAAGATATATCTTCCCACCATATGATGAACCCCATGCACCTACTAAGTTTTCTACACATGCTAGAGATGGTATGTGCAAATTGAGTTGGGATGGTGCAGTAATTGCTTGGGAACAAGGAATCGCTAACTGTTGATATTGCTCACAAGAACATCTACTTTCCCCCAGTTGTACATAGAAGTATTCTCCAACTGTTTGAAAATTGAATTGTAGATCACCCATACCGATGACTGCAAAAGAGGATGACTCATCTGTGTTGGCGTCAACTATACTCTTCACACTAGTGGCCAGGAAATTGGCATCCATGAGACTTACGACATATCGCACTGCAACCAGTTTATTACATTTGTACGAATGTATTCCATTATACATATAATGAAATCTGGTCCTCCACCTTTGTCATCCTCGAATTCGTACCACTCTGCAAACTTGTGTGACAGACTAATTTGTAGGGGTTCTGATTATTTTACTTTTGATGGCATCTAACAACACTGGATATGTTAGCCCGTTGAAAATTGTATGAACTTATCTTCTTTAGTCGCAACTGCCATTTACTACATTTACTCCCCAAAATAGCTTGCCATTCTCATGATCTCCTTCCTGAATCAAATAGACTGTACGTGTATTAAGTAAACAAGTATGTTTATAAATAAGTATAGAACTATGAATATAGATATTAATGTAGGCATTCTACTCATATAGAATGAGTACCACTACAAGAAAACATGAGTTTATCAATGTCGATTTACGACGTAATTGTGACATCGCAAATTAGGGACGAAATACCTACGCTTTTACGTCGAAAATAAAATTCATCATAAAATTCTTGTAAAGTTATGATGAAATCCTTCGTTGTAAAAGTGTGCCTCATTTACGACGAATTCACAACGTATTGACATGTTTTTAGTTATTCGTCGTAAACACGTCTCAACATTGCAAGATCTTTATGATGAAATTTTTTTTCTAATGATTCGTAGTAAAAACATCTCTACATAGCTAGAAGATTATGATGAAATCAAATTACAACGACTTAAAGATGAAATTTGAAATTAGGTAGACACGTTTTTTTGTTATGCATCCTTCTTTTTTTACGACTCAAAAATACGTAGTAAATTACTCGTTATTTTGTTTTAGATCATTGCAAATCTTGATGTTGAAAAACTATTTTTTACTTTTTACCTATATAAATTGGTGGTCTCTTCATGAATCACAACACAAACCAACACACAAAAAACGTGTTTAGAAAAAAATACGTTTTGAAAAAAAAAGTTTCTGAAAAAGCAAATAGGTTTAAAAAATATCTTTTGGTGGTGATATTTTCGAGCAACGGAAGTGGATGTACATGCACAAAAATGCTACCGGAATCGTAACAAAGGAGTATATGAACGGAGTAGAAATATTCATGCACCAAGCCAGTCAAACCGAAATCACGCTTGAATCAAGTAAGATGTTATATCCTTGTCAGAAGTGCAAAAATATGAAATTTGCCTGAATTGAAACTGTATGGAATCATCTATTAAATAGGGGGTTTACACCACATTATTAAATTTGGTATCACCATGGGGAAAGGTATAATGGTGGTGGGAATGATGAAGCAAGAAATAGTAATTATAACAATTTTGAAGTTAATCTAGCCGAACCGAGTAATTTGCATGATGTTGGTTATCAAAATGAAGTTCATGGTGTTGTAGAGCATGATATGATGCATGAGCTGGTCACATATGCATTTCAGGAAACTAATACCGAACCGCTAGTTGCTGAGGCACCTAACTTAGATGCAAAAAGGTTTTATGAAATCTAGATGCTACAAACTAGCCTATCTACGAGGGATGTAGAGAAGGTCCGTATAAATTGTCATTGGCAGCTAGGATGATGAACATTAAAACAGATTGTAATTTTATCTGAGACATGCATGGATATGTGGGCTGAATTATTCAAAGAGTATTTGCGAGAAGACAATGTGTCTGTTGAATCATATTATGAGATTGGTTGTACATTTAGTACTCACCAGCTCGTCGATCAGACAACGTCCCTTCAAACTTTTGAGGAAAAATGTATTAGGCACTTGAACTCCATCAATTGACCAAATACTTCACAATATTTGGAGAATTAATCAGTCAGGTAGTATAGTTTTATAAATAGTAATGGCATGTATATTGTCATATATCTTCTAACCTCTACGCTTCGAACCCATGTATAAGAGGGCTCCTTCCCCGGAATGTTTTTTCCACATAATTTCTTGAATTGCATTGTACTTCCCATTGGCACCACTTGAAGCTTTTCCTTTTCAATATCCCTTGATGGTGTATATTTGGAGGGGCTAGTCCTCGATCTTGTATTTACCCTCTTGACTGGTTGAATAGTACTATCCGCAACTTGTGCCACATCAACTGCTCGGTTGACATCATGAGCTGGTTTCAGTCTGTATTGGCACTGTTTACTGACTAAACTTAGAAGCCTGGATTATCGAGGAATTGTATAAATATAAGCGGAGGACACAATACTACGAGCAACAACATTTAAGATAGTATATAGTTATACTATAAACATAGAATTAATTTTTTTTGTCGACTGTGATAAACCAATTTATAAGCTTAGGGGTTCTATATCATGTAACTAACCAACTTAGTAGTATTTGACCTGTATTCTTGTTGGAAACTAGCTATAGCCTATAATTATACTAAATTACTACATGCGTATAAAATCAAGATGGATGAAATTACACCAAATGGGAATCTAGAAAAAATCGAAGGTTCATTACAATCTATTTAAACTGTTCTAAATGGTCTTCATCACGAATTTAGTGATTGTTGGTCTAACCATTCATATTGATATCAGTAAAATACGATCAATTTAGCACACAATCTAATTGTTATAACTAAGTGTAATTAACTTTTACAGTTACTGATACGAACCTGAGATTGATCAACCTGCATAGTATATTTAGTATTCATAGCAGATGGTATTATCAGAGGTCGGCGCAGAAAAATCACCTGGAAAATGGAAAATGTCCAAATCTCACATAAAATATATAGATACTAATCATTAAAATAATACTAACTCACACCATTTGGGTCACACTTTGTTCATTGTCTAAGAAGGAAGTAATATTTCTGTCAAGTAAAATCTCATCCTACATATAATTTAAATTCAGATAACCAGTTAGTTTATTTACTATAGTTAATAGAACAACTATAGTAACACACAACATATATTACCTTATTGTCGCTACTGCCCTCCTCAAAGTGTGCATCTCATATGGATTGCTCCTGTACGATCCATGTAGACTTACTATATGGACTATGTTCTACATTCATGTGTCTCATTTGGAAGTGATATTCGTACCTTACCAATTCATCCTCCTCCTTAGACTTTTCAGAGGAAGTTTTGGGAGCAGGTGGATCAGGGTTTTTAGGCGGTGCATCCAGATCTATACAAGCTTCATCCAGATTTGCAGGTGATGCTAAGCATTTATGATGTGTGTGTGCATAACAATCAATTAAAATTTATAATTAACAAACGCTTCACAACCTTGTCATTGTAAAGCACTTTAGGTTCGAACCCAAGAGAATCTAGAATCAACACATTAGGATATGAGAACTTTGATCTAAGCTATAACAGCAGGTAAGGTGATTAAAACTAAAAGACTACTAACAATAAAACAAACAAATAAACTCAAACAAAGCACATAACAAAACACACTAAACAAGACACAAGAAACAAAGAAACAATAGGCTAACAGCTAGGCAATTGATCAATGAGAATAACAATCAAATCAAGATGCATAAGGTCTAAATAAGAATGATCCTAGGGCATGTGTCACATATAAACTAGACTAACCCACTCTCATGGCATTAACCTCTATATTAATCAATTGATATTGCTAAACTCTCATTTGCAAACCAATCAATCAATAAGCATTGAACTCAAGCTCACTAAGACCACTAATCTCAAAAGCATCAGTCTCTCGAAGGCTATGGAAGAAAAGCCCACCAAAGAGTCTCTCAGGAATTTCATCGAACACCTCTCAAGCGATGATTTTCCTAGCATCTAGCTTTGAATGTTCAACTAAAATCTAGCATTAAGCACACCCTAAGTGAAGGAAACACAATATCTAGCAACCTATACACGAGATTGATTCTGCCTTGGTGGTGGAGATCTTGAAGAAGGGTGTAGGCGATGCTCATCCCCTCTCTTTCCTAGCACGCTTATGCTATGACTTCTTATCAAGAGACTGAATTGTCCAGATTTCTTATGTGTATAGGGAGGCTAACCATTTTGTCGATGGGTAGCTAACTATGCGTTCTTGTTATGTTCAGGGTTTCATATGCTGGATAGTGTGCCTATGGGGTTGGGTACACTTGTTGAGGAGGATGCTCGAGCGGCGATTTTCCCTCGTAGGATTGTTATTTGATTCTTTTGTTGTTTGTTTAGCTTGTTTTTCTTGGGAACTTGTCCCCTTTTTCCTACCAAAAACAAAAAAAAAAAAATTATGTACGATTGACTTTATAGGGATTATTGAATAATACAACTAATTGACTTCTTGCATAACCTCCAAAAGAATATTTAGTAATTGTGACGGTTTACCATGATCAAATAGAAAAATGATTTGATCAAAATAGTATTTTCAATAGAATAAAAGTCAGTCTTGTTCTGGCTTTACTCATCAATCCTCTATTAAAAGGGGTCTAAAGAGCTCAGAGGGGAATCAAATCATTCTCAAACTCAAAACTCTAAGAGACAATTGCAATTAGAGTGGGAGATCAAGAATGGCGGAAGAAGCATCTAGTTTGGTCGGGACCCTAGAGACAACCGTGGAGCTAAAATCTTCGCCGGAGAAGTTTTATGAATGTTTGTTGGGAGACCACATAATATGTCTGATATATCGTCATCCGCTATCCGGGGATGTGAGGTGCACGAAGGTGAAATGGGCCAAGTTGGTGCTATCCTCTTTTGGAATTACGTTCATGGCAAGTCAATTTCATATTTTTTGTTTATATCAATGTGTAGAAATATTTGTGTTATATATTAATTTAGGTGAGATTACAAATTGATCTCAGATGGGGAGGCAAAAGTATTGAAAGATAGGATTGAGTCAATAGATCCAGAGAACAATCGGCTCACGTACAGGGAGTTAGAAGGTGATCTATTGAAAGAGTACAAGTGTTTCTTGATTACCTTACAGGTGACCCGTAAGGAAGAAGGAGAACCTCGAAGTATTGCACATTGGCATTTTGAGTATCAGAAAATCAACGAAGATGTGACCCATCCTGAAATTCTCCTCTAGCTCACAGTCGAAGTGTCCAAAGAGATCGATTAACGTCTCCTTTCAGAGTAATAAGCGAATAATACTCATGTTATTTGTATGTGTGCGAACACATGCAGTTTGCGTTATAGTTCAGTCTTTGAAAGTTCAATAAACAAAGAGTAAGGGACCTTGTTCGAGTTTGAAAGAGAAATTTTTGAATCATGAGTTAGTTTATCTATCTATTTACTTCAGTCATGAGAAATAGATTTCATATATACCTTAGAAATCCGAATAAGAAAAGTTTCTCCGATATCTATCTAGAATTATCTCACTAAAATTCTGGGAATCTCACAACTCAAATCAGGTTTTTATTCCGACTAAAGCTAGTATTATCTCAGTTTTATAACATTAATTAGTATTTTTAGAGTTTTTTTCTAATCAATTATTCTTTGGGATACAATTTTATTTTTATCTTACTAAACTAATATTTTAAAGTTCATAAAACTCCGCTAACATATTCAGCTCAGTTCATCTCAATTTAACATTTCCACAAACTCAATTGTTACCATTTATATATTCAATAGTTCCACTATTTCACAATTTTTTATTATTAAATGGTGCACTGCACCACCAGATTAACCAAGGAAGACTTGAAGCAGACCTAGCTTATGCTTTGGTGGGCTTAATCCATTGGTATTAAATGGTCCCTTGATTTTTTATCTGAACCTAAGTCTTCTTCTCACATCTCTATGCATCCATGCTCCATTCCATCCATAAGGTTTCCAACACCTAGAAAAAGACTCAATAAGGCGAAAATATGCAACACTCTAATCCTAGACTCTAGTGAAGCAAAATGGATGAAAAGCTACACTAAGGTAGATGTATATGAGTCCTAAATGATGCAAAGAGGCTAAAAGATACATGAAGATGACTAATTACAATGTATATCACTGGTGGCCTAGCCGCGACAAGCTTGAACTTCGTGTGTCCGCTAACCTGATAAGGAACCAACTAGGCTTGTTGTTTGACACTTCCATGATAGAAACTGAGCTGGGAATTGAAGAATCGAGCATTGAGATATCGACCTTGTAGGCTTTATGGCCGCTCTTTGGTACCGCGACCAGGCTGTACTCAAGGAGAACAAATAAGTACACTCGTACTTGTTCCCACCGGCTTTGAGAACATGGTCCTTTCTGATCTAGTGAGACGCTTGGAAGTTTGCTTGGTGCCTTACACTTACCAGTACACGTTCACTTTGCTGTAAGTGAACAACTCGATTAAGGCTCAAGATCAAGCTTTAGAACTCTTCTCTTTGGGTGATATGTACCGATGTGACACCCACTATTACATCGTTATGATAGGTGAATATGACATGTTGCTAGGCCATCTTAGAGAACTTGATAAGCAAGTCGTATGTGATGAGATGCACATCATCTATGTCTCCCGTGTCCAGGATAAGATTTTCATCTCGTTTCATGATTTTGCATACCTTGAGGAAACCCAAAAACAACACTCTTGGAAGGGCATGAATGTGAGATCTTCAATAGATCATTTGCAAGTGGTACGACACGGAGAGGAGATTGGACGAGAGTAAAGATCGGTAGAAGCGCCTTTGTGGCTATATCTCGGATAATGAGGAGTTACGCCCTAGTCGGATTAACAAAACTAGAGTTCAAGTAATCCCATCTCTTGTAACCGAACAGAAGACAAAGTATGAAGACGTAGGAGTTGCTGGAGAGCAGGACCAGACTAGTTTAGACTCAGGGTCGAGTCTCCAGACCAGGAAAATTAGGTGCAGCGTAGCGCCATGGTTAACCAAGGAAGCACGTCTATCTTAGGCTTTGGTGGGCTTTTTCTACTAATTTTATTGAGTCAATTAAAATTAGGTCCACTAATTTGTTCCATTTATTTCAGTTAGAGTCTTGTTTAATTAGGCACACTAGTATGGCTCATCTGTTTCTTTTATTAATAAGGGATTATACTAGTAGGTTTTAGGATTTCTCTTAGGAGACATCAATAAATATTGCAATCCATGCAATCTTTGTTTCTTTGCTGTTTTATAAATCAGAAAAATCGAGAGGCTTCTCTCACAAAAAAAAAAAAAACCTAGTTACGTGAATGCTTAAGTTTTTTTTTTTTTGATAAAGATTAAATATCATTAATAATGAAAGTTAACTTTACAAGCTGATGGGTTTAGTTCCTTTGCCAAAAAAAAAGATAAAAACAAGGAGACTATAGGAATTCAAAAGAAATGATTTGCTAACTAGGGAACCAACAGACCATCAATTTGGAGAATCTTTTATCAAAAGGTTTGGATAGAATTGTGTCTCTAACAATTCTGTCAATCTTGCGGAAGACAATATCAGAGGGAATCGATTGTTGAGAGTGGAATCGTGTGTTCCTTTCTCGCCATAGCTGGTCGATAACTGCTTGTGATAGCAGCTTACAGAGCAGAGAAGGGGCGTTGGTGGAGTTGATTCCAGACCATTGTATCATTTGCATTCCAAGAGTGGAAAGAGAAACCGGGTTGATGCAGTCTAGCTAGAGCCTTGTCCCAGACTTCATTGCTATAGCTGCAACGTAGAAAAAGGTGATCTTTGTTCTCATCGTAAGAATCACAGAGAACACATTGAGTTGGTATTTGCATTCCCCACGAGATTAATCTATCTCTCGATGGCAGTCTATTTAAATGAGCAGCCCACATGATGTTGTGAGAGGGCATTGTTGGCGCTCTATGTCTCAAGTGGTCCCAGATTAAGGTTGCTGGAAATGATGTGTATGTTTTCCCGCTGAGATAGAGAGTATATTCATCATTATCTTCCAAATCTGATAACTGAGTCAAAAAAGATGAGCATGGAGCTGAATTGCTTGGTCCGATCGAGAGGGATGAAACTGCCATTGTCCATTTGAGCATGTTTCCGCAACCTTTGCCGAGATTGGGATTCCTAGCTGAGAAGCACATGTATCTCCAAATAAAGATATCAATTTTCCGAGTGGAGTCCATTGGTCGTGCCAAAAGCTCGCAGTCAAACCGTTTCGAACTCTGCATCTGAACAACTTCTCACATAATGGTCGCAGGTGCAACATTGTTTTCCAAAGCCACGAGTCTGTGGCTCTCTCAGCCAATTCCCAGAAACTTTTTCCCCTCAACCTGTGCTCAATTGTCCATGCAACCCAAATTGAGCCACTATTTGTGAAAAGGTTTCAAATAAGCTTTAGTGAAAGTGATTTGTTCCATGTAGAGAGGTCACGTAGTCCTAATCCACCTTCTTTTTGTGGAAGGCAAACCGTTTTCCATGCCACCTTTGCATGCTATTTCCTGTCAATGCACCCAGACCACAAATATTTTGAGCATAGCCCTTCTAGCTTTTTTATGCAGCTTTTTGGGAGTATAAATGCTGTGAACCAAAAATTCAAAGTTCCATAAATAACTGATGATATTAGCTGCAGTCTCCCTGCGAAGGAGAGAGATTTCGTGGCCCAATTGTTGAAGCGAGATTCAACATTTTGAATCAGGGGTTGGTAGTCACTGAATCTTAGTCTTCTATGCATCAATGGTAGTCCCAAATACCGCATCGGAAGTGAGCCCTTCTGGAAACCAAATCTAAAAAGATGACTTTTTGATGAGTTGATACAAAGTCCAGATATCTGTACAAAATCAAAGAGAGTAGAGACAATATGTTGTAATGAGGTTGCCGATCCATCAAAAAATATGATAATATCATCCGCAAAAGCCAAATGTGTGACTTGGGGATTACATGCTGTGGGATGAAAACTTATATCTCCTGAGTTGAATTTAAGGTTAAGCATACGAGATAGGACTTCCATTACCAACAAGAAGAGGTATGGTGATAAACTATCACCTTGTCTCAGACCACAACCGCTTTGAAAATGACCACATAGCTTACCATTGATGGCCACGGTAAAGGATGGAGTAGTGAAGCATTGTCTTAGCCATAGTATATAAGAATCTGGAAAATGCAAAGCTGTAAGCAATGTAGTCAAGAAATTCCACCTTATAGTGTCGAAAGCCTTTCGCAAATCCACTTTTAACACAGCTCTAGGGGTTATATTTTTGCAGTTAAATCCCTAAGACAGCTCCGAGGCCAATAAAACAATTCTCAACTAGGAGCCGGCCTTGAATGAAAGCTGACTGCGTGGATGAGATGATAGCAGGCAGAACTTGCTTGAGGCGAGATGCTAGTATTTTGGAAATCACTTTATAAAGAGTGTTGCAACAAGCTACAGGACGGAAGTCCGTGATCTTTTTAGCATTTACAACTTTGGGGATCAAAGATATAATTGTGTTATTCCACTGCTTGAGAAGAGAACCCGAGGCAAACAATTCCTTGACTGCCAATGTAACATCCCCACCAACGATAGGCTAGCACTTTTGGAAAAAATATGCTGGATAACCATCAGACCCCGGTGCCTTGTTCCTAGGGAGGGAGAAAACCGTGTTTTTGATGTCTTCACAACAAATAAAAGCAACAAGCATTGATGTCAGGTCTTGTGGACATTCAAAATGTAAAAGACCTTCTAGTTCAGATACGGTAATTGTTACATTTGATCCCAAAGTCTGCATGAAGTAAGCAATAACATGAGCTTCGATCTGTTGCATAGTATCTAATCGTAAACCATCAGAGTTGATTAGATAATGAATCTGGTTAGATGATTTTCTTGCAGCTGCTTTCTTATGAAAAAAAGATGTATTCCTATCTCCCTCTTGAAGCCAAGTTACTCTTGATCTTTGGTGGAAGAAGGATTCTTCAGCTTGAGATAGTGAGAGCCATTTGTGATGGGCCTCTTTTTCCTTTCTTACTTTTGTTGTTGTAGGTTGTGCGAGAAAAACACGCTGAGACTGAATGAGGAGGTCCAGAGATTCCTGGACTCGAAATTCAATATCAGAGTAGTTAAGCTTACCAAAATCACGAATTGTGGACTTAGCTTGCTTCAGTTTTTGTGCGACAATGTACATGTGGCTACCTGAGACACAGTTGGTATTCCAGAAGGTTGAGAGAGCTTCATAGAATTTTTCGTTCTGAAGGTATAGATTGTAGAACTTGAAAGGCTTGCGATCACTTTGAGTTTGTGAGGTAAGATATAGCTTTCTCGGGCTATGATCTGAAAATCTTGTTTCATCAAAAGAAGCATAGGAGGCAGGAAAGAATTGGAGCCAATTTTCAGAAACTAGAATTCGGTCCAATTTCCTCGCAACAGGCAATAAGTCGATGTTGTTCCACCAAGTGAACATATTTCCTCTGTATGAGAGATCCGAGAGGTATGCAGACGAAGTGCAAGCTAAGAAATCAGCAATTCCAGAAGCAGATGGATTTGTTGATGAAGAATGTTCCGTAGGCGATAAGATTTGGTTAAAATCACCTAAAAGTGTCCATGGTTTACCAGCAACTATAGAAGAAGAGGATAATGCAGTGATTTCACCCCACAGAATTTGTCTCTCCAATTCAGTATTAGAGGCGTATACAAAAGATATGACGATTGGTTGATGAGTATTGGGCAGATGAACCAAACAAGTGACCATTTGGAGAGATTTTGCCAAAGCCTGCACTGAGACAAAGGGCACCCATACAATCCAAATCTTGCCAAGAGGGGAGAATTCATAGTTGCATACAAAATGCCATGCAGGGAAAACCAAAGCTATAATACTTGCCGCCTTCTCTTCCTTAACGTGGGTCTCAATGAGACTACCAAAAAGGGAACGATTGGTTCTAAACCAATTGGAGAAGCCTTTTCTATGTATAGAGCTATTAAATCCCCTTATGTTCCAACAAAAGCGTCCAACATCATCATTATTTGGACGAGGATTTGCCATTCTTGGCGCTCCTCAAAAGTCTTTTACTTCACCAAAGTGAAATCATCTTCTTGTATCCTAGAGTCTGAGTGTTGAACTTGGGAAGGTTTATTTGTTTCGACAAGCTTCAAATTTGAGCCGAGAAGGATTTGTGTCTCAGTCGATGAAGAACCGAGAGGATCCGGAACTGATGGAGGCCTTGTAATGGCTAAGATCCTTGGTGGAGTAGAAGTTTGAAGCCCTATATCAACGCTAAGAAGACCACAGTTTAAAGACAAATCCTCAACTATTGGGGAAGCTGAATTTGGCGAACCCGATGTGGCAATTGATGGTTGTGGCTGGTTAGGAACAATATGAGTCGTTTGAATTTGGTTTGTTGGGGCTATCTCTTGAGCTGCTCTAGATGGTGTTGGAATTGTTGACACGACAGCTGGAGCTATGATATGAGTCTGGTTTGGTAAACTGACAAACGTAGGTGCCTGTATAGATGGTGTTTTCTTAGCTCTTGGGCACTTCTCTATCGAGTGTATAGTGGAGTTGCAGCCTTGGCATAGTTTTGGAGCTTTAGAACATTTCTTCACATTGTGCCCAACTTCCTTACATAAATCACAAACTGGAGGTATCCAAGGGCTCGAGACACGGATTTGGTGAAGAGAACCAGACTGAAATCGAACTTGAACAGTTTCTGGGAGTGGAACCCATGGGTCAATTATAGTTAATACCTTTGCAACCTCGACATTTAGCTTCAGTGTTGTGGCTTGGTGTCAGCGAATTAGTTCGCCGACCAAACTAGCTATGTGTTCAAGCCCCTCAACTCCAAAAACTTGCTTGGGAACATCTCTAAATTCAAATTACACAAGGGCAGAAGTTAATTCGGGCTTTGTTGGAGTGATATCTGGAGACCATTTATCAACAAACATCGTCTGGCCTTCAATCTGCCAAAGGCCCTGTTGGACAACTCGAGCTCGCGTTGTAGCATTTGGGATACGAAAGAGATACGCGTATCCTTCCATTTTTGTAACGGTAATGTCTTTGGATTTCCCCAAATCTCATTGACGATGGCGTGTACCGCACCAGGTTTAGGTGGATCTTAATAAAATTGACCAAGCACGAAGAATTCCCATGATTTCTTATTTCGTTCAATGACCGGATTCGGAATGGTGACACATAGCTCACCCGATTCCAATGTAAAGGGTTTACCTTTTTTGGTCATTGGATACGAAGAACCTGTGACAATGTTTTTCCATGAGTTCAGATATTCTTTGTGAGTCAAATCTTCAACGATTTTTGCCGTTGCTGATTCCGGAACAGAGTGAGAGGGTACTGCAGTGGTGATTTGCTCTACGGGAGTAGCAACTTCCGCTACAGGTGAAGTGGATTCAGGTCCCTCAGGAGGTAAGGAAGCTGGGGGGGAGCTCTTTTGCGAATCAATTTCATGAAGTTTGGTTTCAATTACTGCTTCTGAGACTCCCGATGGTGGTAAACCAGCATTTAGCATTGCCGCTTGAGCTGGGTCTAGCGATGTTATTGACTTTGCAGGACTCACAGAGGAGGCCTTAGGTGATAAAGACTCAATCGAGCAAGAAGAACTTGGTTTCGAAAGATCCATGTGAGGCATATTTGGGATAGGATCCTTTGGCTTTTTCCTCCCCATGAGGAGGGGATGGCCTGTAAATTGAAAGGAAAAGAGGAGAGAAACCGGCGCAGGGAGAATGCGACGGTGGAGGGCAAAGAAAAGAAGTCGGAAACACTATTCTCACAATCGCTCTGAAATCGCCAGTTGACCTACTGTAGCAGTGTTTGACTATTCGGGCTCATGAATGCTTAAGTTATATTCATAAAAACTTGGTCCAATGATTCTCGCAAGTCATTATGTTGCAGAGTCTCGGCTCTTGGGTTTGTGAGCTGAGTTGAGTCCCTATCGATCGAGCTTGTTCGATAAGTTGAGCAAATATATCCTCCACAAACATGAATCCCACCTCTAGACATTCATCTCCGCTCTGACTGTTGTGCGCTCCACCAATTAAACTTTTAACTAATTTCTTATAAAATATATAATTAATTATAACCAACAAACTAAATATATTAATAAAATTTTAAAACAATGTTTGGTTCGAGGTGATTGTGATATTCGCGTTAAGGATAGACATACAGATACTTGTTTGGATTCGGGTCAATTTTTTCAAGTTTTCAAATTTTTGGTGTCATCAAAATAAGAGATCCTCACACATTTTTCCACATCAAGTTCAGTTCGATTTGGTTCGGTATAGATCATATTCAGTGTGATTATGGTAATTCGTTAAGGATTGGACCTTTATATGAATCTAGGCCTCATTTAAGTATTGATATTTAAAGAATTAGTTAGTTTTTTTTTTTTTAAATCACTTATTTTATTTGGACAATATTATTTTTTTTACTAAATTAATATTTTTAATTCTACCAAATTTAGTGAGAATGTTCTATTACCATTTGATTTTAACTTGTTATGTTAGATTCTGTTAAAAAAAAAATCCAAATTTTACAAACCAAGACCTTAGGTATCATATCCTTTTTTATATTATAGATAATAAAAGGAAAACGGTGTACACATAAACAAAAAAAATACACAGTGCGTACCTTTTATCACATATATCACTTTTATAAAGATATATCGAACACAACTCTTTTATTTATTCCACATTCAAAGAGTGTACTTAATCGGCATACTTCACCAGAGGAGTACCCTCCTCTATTCTTCGGACAAGAGATGTTCATCGATTTCTTTGGAAACTTCGACACAGAATTGGAGGAGAGTCTCGGGATGAGCAACCTCCTCGCTAATTTTCTCATACTCAAGGTGCCAGTGCACAATACTCCCTGGTCCTCCTTGCTTAGGAGTCACCTGAATCGTGAGCAAGAAGGTTTTGTACTCTTTCATCAGATCTCCATCTATAACCCTAAAGGTTATCAAATTCTTCTCCGGCTCCACTGCTTCGATCCTCTCCTTTGCCACTCTTGCCTCTCCATCTTCACCAATTATTTAATAAGGATTAGTTTCAACTTGGGACTGATTATAATGGTCTTCGATCTGAAAAATAACACTAAAAAAATATATGTAGCATAGACTTACCATGAACGTAGTTCCAGAAGATGATAGAGCCAACTTTGCCCCAATCACCTTCATGCAGATCACAGCCTTGAATATTGCCTGGAGTTGCTTTATGAACATGGTGTGGTTTCCCGGCGAACATGTGATGGAACTTTCCAGCCGATGCTTTGATCTCCACTTCTGTCTCAAGCTTCCCCACCAAATTAGGAGTCTCTGGTTTAGTCGCTTCAGCCATTTGACTACGTTTCGATTTGCTTATCTTAGGGATGTAAAAGAATTTTGAGAGAGAAGTGATTTCTGTACTAAGTCTTTCCCCGCTATTTGTAGTCAAATGGTTGAACAATTATTAAAGAAGTAGAAGGTTCGTTTTTAAAATAATCGAATCATTAGTTGTCTAGTTTCATGTGATCCCGATTCCATCATTATGACTCAGCTTTGAATTATTTGAATTGTTCATTAAATTATTATGTTTTTAATCATATGGTACACGACGTTCCCTTGGTTTTCTCTCATATACAAATATAATATATTTGTTGTGTAATTGTTAAAAATAAATTATATATATTATTTGTTCTTTGTATACGTGACTTTAAACATTAATGTTACAAATTCGACCTCGAATGCAGCTTTTGATTAGAACAAGAAAGATAAATTACATTAACGAATTTATGGGATTTCACGGCAAATATAAATACACATTTTACATATATTAATTTTGTTATTAGTTACGTCTGACTAAAAATAATATTCAAGTTTTTTTTGTTCGAAAATACTGCATAAAAAGACAAGTAGCCATTACATCCATATTGAAGAAGAACCAATACATTGCTTAGGAGTGATGCTGTCATAATGAATAACCCAAACTGAACCGACCCAAATCCACATGGATAATAGATTTTAATCGATGAGTTTGACCCGTTCATTTATTTTATGGGTTAAGATTTAGATACCTAAACTCTAATATATTTAAACTCATTGGTCAAATGGATTATAATAGGTAATCATATAAATAAATTATACATTATATTTATAAAGAAAATATTTTATTCCCTCCGTTTCACATTTTATATTCAACTTGATTTCAAATATATTTAAAAGTTTTTTTTTGTCCACAGTTTCTTTTTATCAACACTGTGCCACAACTGGTTCGCACATTAGTCAATTTCCTACATAATATAGACAGTGAGACTCGATCCTTGGATATGCAAGTGCGTCTTACCACCTACCACTAGACTAGAGCCACCTGCAAATATAAAAGCTTATAATAACTAATTCCTAATATTTATGATATATCATACAAAAGATATTTCTAATCAATATCGATTTTTAAATTTTACTCATAATCCTAATAGGAAAATTATATCAAATGACTTCTATTTAAGATACGTCTAAGAAATTTTCTCATAACACCAATGATTATAGGTCTTCTTTTTCTGTCGATTTTTCTGCTTTTAAGATTTTGGTCTTTTTATTCACTCAATTCTTTTGACCTTTAATCATGATTTTCTTTGAAATTTCTTCGTTAAAACCCTGTAAAGAAAACATGATAATTAAAATTAAGATTTTCAAGCTCTAGAAGGTATACACTCAAGAATTTGGTCAAACCATAGGTATGCTTCTTTGTGATTTTAAGGTATGTAACTAATATTTTATTTATTTGCATGTTTTTGTAATGATTAGAAATATTTTCTCGTTAATTTATATATTTTAGAGTTATAAAAATCATTGTAATGTGAAGAAGGAACTAGTTTTCAAATTCATGAATCTTTTTTAACAATGAAGTATTAAGATCATTACAAACCTTGTTTTATAATAATATTCAAGTTTATCAGCATTATTTTTCATCTAGATTCCGGTCAAAGTAGAAATAAACATATATATATATATATATATATAATTTTTGACGTAAAATTTAAATAAGGAATTTTATCTTAACATATATATAGAGATTAGTTGATCAACTAGTTGATCGCATTCACGGTGTAACTGGTGCTGGCGATCAATTCTGATTAACCAACTAGTTGATACCCATGTTGCTAGGCTGATTTTAGGAATTCCGATTCCAAAAAGGCCTATATAAGATTAGTAAGCTTAACATTTTTTTAAGTTTGAAATACATTGTCAAGCAGGGTATTGGCAAGAGAGAAATCTCTCGACATCTGAGTTTAATTGCATTGGTTCTAATATTGCAGTTCTACAAGGTCAAGTCTGGAAAGAAAAGTGTCTCTTCAAGATTCAACACTTTATGTGGCACGCTCTCTCTAGTCTAATCGCCGTTTGTTCTAATTTTGTTTGGTGTGGAATTAACTATGATGAGTCTTGTAGCCTATGTGGTGCTGATTTTGAGACAATTAATCATAGTTTGAATGTTCGCTAGCAATACAGATTTGGGTTATATCTCGTATTTAATCTCAAGTGGATATATTCCCGAGAGCTTCTATTTTCTCTAATTCGGACTACCGATTTTGAAATTTTCCTACTGATGTGGATAAGCATAGTTATCCTTGGTTATTATGGTTTATTTGGAATGCAAGAAACAATAAGGTTTTCTCAAAATTTGATACGGGTCCCAAGGAAATTTGGTAGACATGCTGAAGAAGAGACGTCTACTTGGATTAATGTAAATGTGAGGGTAGACAAGCACCAGACTATGGATTTTGTCAACGCATCACAAGGTTTATTTGTGGAAAAGGAGATGCTTTTTAGACCCTTTGTGGGTTCACCATCTTTTAATGGCTACAGGTGATTCGTGGACAGGTCCCATAAAGACGTCGTATATTTCTTGTGCTTTGTTTGGTACTGCTTCACTAATGTTTTGGTGGACTTAATTTGGGAGCATGTGGAACTCGACGAAGCTTATGCCCTTTACATTCAGAGATCGAAACTCTTCTATGAGTGATGTCATCTCTTCACTCTCTCCAGATCACTGACATGGCGTTTGAAGTGGACCCAGAGAGTTGGCTTGTGTTTTTTCCATGTACCGTGTTTTCTAGACTTTAGAGTCTCTTCTGCTATTTTTCACTACCCTTAATATCTAGCTCTTTGAATTACAAAATTGATTTCCTAGTCCTCAGTGTTAGAAGAATTCCCAGAAATCATCTCAATATATAATAAAACCGTAAAGTTAAAAGATTTGTATATTTTATAATAATAAAAAATAATTTTTTATCTCTTGATAAGATTTGAGGAGATTTTGTAACTGATTATTAATATCTTATATACATAATATTATTATTTTTTAAATTAAAATATAGAAAAGTTTGTTTTGACTTAAATATATAAAGATATAATATTTAAATATAATAAAAATCTAATATATTAAAAAACCGAAAGCTAAACATAAATTTATTTTGGTAAAATATATTATAACAAAAAATTGTAGATGAGTTTACATAGGAATAGTTTTATAAGAGATTAGTATTAGCTTCAAACATAACATTTTATATTCAACTAGATTTCAAATAAATATAAAAGCTTTTTTTTTGTGAACACTTTCTTTTTATCAACACAGGATCTAAACTGGTCGGTCCATTAGTCAATATCCTACATAATGTAGACAGTGGAATTTGATCTCTGGATATACAAGTGCGTCTTCCTTTAGTGGACTTACCAGCTGTCACTAAATTACAGACCACCTGCAAATATAAAAGCTTATAATAACTAATTCCTAATATTTATGATATATCATACAAAATATATTCCTAATCAATATCAATTTTTAAATTTTACTCATAATCCTAATAGGAATATCAAATCACTTCTATTTAAGACACATCTCATAAATTTTCTCATAACACCAATGATTATAGGTCTTCTTTTCTGTCGATTTTTCTGCTTCCAAGATTTTGGTCTTCTTATTCACTCATTTTTTTGACCTTTAATCATGTTTTTCTCTGAAATTTCTTTGTTAAAACCCTGAAAAGAAAACATGATAATTAAAATTAAAATTTTCAAGCTTTAATAGGTATATACTAAAAAATTTGGTCAAACCATAGATATGGTTCTTTGTGATTCTAAGGTACGTAACTAATATTTTATTTATTTGCATATTTTTGTAATGATTGGAAATATTTTCTCATTAATTAATATTTTTTAGAGTTATAAAAATCACTGTAATGTAAAGAATGAACTTGTTTCCAAATTCGTGAATCTTTTACAAGGAAGTACTAAGATCATTACAAACCTACAGGTTTGTCTTGCAAGCAGATCTTATCGTACTTATACTCATAAGTACAAAGTCAATTTTATGTTCACAATCTCAGTTAAGTCAACTGATCATCTACCAAATTCGGTTTTGGGATTAAAATTTATTGATTATCTTGAATAACTTGATGAGCACTTTAAAAATATCTATCTTATATGTAAATAAAATTTTTTAAGGAAAAAACTTTATATTTCTTGATTATAATACTTATTAATAAATTCGTTATTTATTTATTGCTTATAGATATTTTCGGACAATTGGTTCATGGTAACAACACTAAAGTTTTTAAAGTGAATGGAAAACCTACTAAAAAATTAACATAACCCTTTCAAATGCCGAGTAAGTTTTTATTTTTAATTTTCATAAATTTTTAATAATTTATAATTATTATTTATAATTTTTATGAAATTTTTTAATAATTTATTATTATATTAAATATACACAATTTATATTTTATATCATACATAGATCTTAGGATCACTTGTGTGTTGTGGAAGAAATATGCTAAAATACTTGAAAAGAAAGTTAAGAATAGATTTGCTCTCCAAACTATAATTGTTTTGCAGTTTTGCAAGATAAAAATATTTAGAGGTGTATGTGTCTTGATATTTCAATATTCCAATCAATTTCTTCCTTATTAATATATTGTTTTTTCTAATATTTTCTAAAATTTTTAGATATCAGTTTGAACCGGTCTAGAACAAGGGGCTAAGTTCACGATTCTGATTAAAAGAGGAAACATTGGGTAATGATTCTTTTAGAGTTTTGGAGAAAAAGTGTATTGTGAATAGGATAGTTGCCGAGTACAGTATATTGCTTAATGTCTAGTGCCAAAAAGCGGATCCCTTATTTGAAGGACCTGCCCCTCTATTTATAGACAATAAAGGCGATTACAAAGTAGATTAGATAAAAGAAAATATACAAATTTCTAGATAAGACCGTATCTAGAAGATTCTTGCTAGATTTTCAGAAATTTTCCATGTCGGAATAGGAAAATTTTAATTTCTTTGTTTTGCTGACGTGTCGTCCGACTTCCTTTGAGCTTCAACGCGCTTCCAAGAAGGAAATCTTCCGAGTTAAGACTCGATAAACTTGTCGAGTTCAAAACTTAGAATTTGGCCCATTGTTTCCGTGGACTGAAATAGGATCTCGGATCCACCTCCAACAATTGTCCCCCCAGACTTGGAAATCAATTGCCGAGTTTCCGAGTCGAGAAGTTCTCCACTTCTAGACTCTTCAGTCCACGTGTCACTCTGGGATTGGGTTATTTGAGGCAGTTTTCTCGATTTCTGCGTGCTGAGTAATTATTACTGTTTGGCATCGCTTCGGTTTCCAGTAAATTCCTATAAATACCACACCATCACTCTTTTACCATTCACTTCATTTTTGGTGATTAATCCTTCCGACCTCATTTTTATCTCCTTCTCTTGAGTTTTTCTCCGACTTCAAATATACTTCGAGTACTTTAAACGAAGATGGGTCTTGATGATTTTGAACTTCTCAACGTTGTAGAAGGTATGGACGCTGCTCTCGATGGAATGGAGACTCGTCATATTGGGCGATCTTCTAGAGTGACCAGATCTTCTTCTATATATACTCGAGACATCGTTGAAGGGCTGAACCGCCTAGGACTACTTCTCCTGGAGTCATTACTTCTAGAGTCGTTACCCTCGGTAATGCTTTCGGTGTTTCTCGGGGGAGAGGAATGGGCATTCCTGACTTCCGTTTCACCCATGATCATTCTGATCCAAGGTCGATTTTGGAGTGTTGGACAGAATGTGTTGATTTGATGCGTCAGATCAAGCCATCATTAGAGCGTCTCCCTTCTCCGCACCAAATGGAGAATCGGGAGGAATATAAAGAGACTGCGTATCTGCTGTTTCGAGTAAGTTCCCTTTGTTTTCTTTGTTCAGTTTCATTATTTTGTTTTGTTTCAAATCCTCTAACTTTATTTTATCGAAGTTTTTGTAGTTCATCGCATGTCTGAACAGCATTATACTTCAGTAGGAGAGGTCCCGCGCTGAACAAACCTAACTCAAAGTAGTGGAGGCGAGGTCTTGACTTGCTTCCACCGAAGAAGAACTCGCTCGTGTGAAGAACGAGTTGAAGGTTGAACACGAAAACGTCATCGGATTGGTGGAACAGAATACGGCTTTGATGGAGTCGCTTAAGTTCGATGAGTCGGACCAGAACACGGCCTTCAAGTCTACTGAGAAGGCCAATGACAAGCTTCATGGGCTCCAGACCGATTTGGACTCTATATGGGAAAACTTTGACTCTCGACTTCACCAGGTTGTGAATGACGAGAAGAAAAAAATATTTCAAGATCTTCAGGATCAATTTTCTGAGCGCTTCAACCGAATTGCTGCTCGGTTTAATGATCAGGATAGGAACCTGGAGGCTCGGTTGGTGTATGCCCAATATCTTGGGTCGCGGAGTGCTCTCGAACTGCTTTCTGTTCGGGGTGTCAACATTCCTTTAGCAGTTATTGACTCGATAACTGCTAAAGTGAATGATTTGAAGGAGGCTGTCAATAGGGAGAACTTGATGCCGTTACTTCCTAAAGACTTGGTCGTTCAGGTTTTCGAGATTGGGGAAGTGTCAAATAGCAAACATCAGACTAGAAACTAGTATTCCTCTTTTTTGTCTGAATTTTTGTGTTTTTCAGAGTCATCCCTTTGATTCTTGTAACTGCCGTTCGGCTTATTATAAGTCATCTCTTTGATTCTTGTAATAGTAGTTCGGCTTTTTATAAGTCATCTTTTTGATCCTTGTAATCGGCAATGGCCTTGTAATTATTTACCTGTATAATGAACAACATTGTTATTTTGCTTAATATGATATTCTAATTAGTTTCGACTTTGAATCCGAATACGAGAACTTGCTAAAAAATTGTCTTGTAATTTTGTATGATAATTAGACAAGTACGAAGTTCAATTCTCAAGGTCTTTTCTTATTTTTGCGTGTTAGCTAAGTTTCTCTCCTAAGTTTGAGAGTTCGATCCCGTTTGTTAGGAAGAGAAATTTCACTATTTGGCGTTCAAAGTTGAGATTTAAAGACTCGTTATAATTTTAAAGAATATCGACCCCGGAAATAACCTTCATAGCAATACCGATTTTATTTTTAATCAGAAATTTGTGTTTACGTGTAGAAAACTATGCTCTGTTTTTATTTTCAAGAACTAGGGCTCGGTTTTAAAATTTTCTGAGAAACTGGGTCTCTGCTTACGCGGGGTTTAAGATTTAGTTTTATTATAACGAGAATTCCGTCACGGTGAGGTTTTAAGACTCGGCTTTGGTACGAGCGAGATTTTAGGGTCTCGGCGAGATTGAGACTTGGCTTTAATTGTGCGAGGTTTTCAACTCAGCTAGATATGAGCGAGATTTTAAGGACTCTACGAGATTTAAACTCAACTAAAATGGCGACACCTCTGCTTTGCCAAAGATTTTATAGAATAGGTTAACGAGTCTATAAACTCATTGAGAATTCGAACGGGATTTTATGACCCGGCGAGGTTTTAAGACTCGGTTATATTGAGCAGGATTTTATGACCCAATGAGGTTTTAAGACTCGGCTTTGAATGTTTGCCAAGAATTTGATCTCGGCAAATTTCATGTAGAATTGTAATCTATTTCGCAAGAATTTGATCTCGTCTTTTTTGGGAGTTAGGGTGTAACCCATTTTTTTTTTTTGGCCCGAGATGGGTATTTAAAAATTTTATTTAGTTATAGCTTCACCCGAAGGCTACCTACGTACCCCGCAGGGAAGCCAATACGTAGTTCTGTTTACATAATGATTTAGATGAGGATGTGTCAAGTAACACATTTAGATTATCGAGTCGGCATATCTTCAATAGTAGTATCGTTTCAAGTTTATGGAGTTCCAACTTCGAAGAACCATCTCCCCTTCCATTGTTGCGATCTTGTAGACTCCTGGTTTTATGATTTCACAGATGATATACGGTCCTTCCTAGTTGGCATCGAGTTTTCCTGTGTTAAGTTCCGCCGTGTTCTCAAACACTTTCCAGAGTACCAGATCTCCTATTGCGAAGTGTCTTCCATGAACTTTCTTATTGTAGTACTTTGCAGCCAGTTGTTGATAGTTTTGTACTCGGAGAAGTGCCTCGTTGCGTTCTTCCTCCAAGTCGTCGATGCTGGTTTCCATTGCTTCATTGTTTGAATTTTCTTCTTCGAGAAAACGTTCTTGACGCATAGTTGGTACTATTACTTCTGCTGGGGCCATTGCCTCCATTCCGTGAGAAAGAGAGAAAAAAGTTCTTCTGGTTAAGCGTCTTGGTGTTGTCTGATGCGACCACAACACACCATCTAACTCAGAAGCCCAATTTTCTTTTTTTTTCCGAAATCCTTTTCTTTATTTCATCTATGTTCTGCTTGTTTGTTGCCTCAGCTTGCCCGTTTCCTTGTGGATTTTGCGGAGTGGATTTGCTCACTCGGATGTTCCATTTGGAGCAAAAGTTAGTGAACTTCGCCGAGATGAATTGAGATCCGTTGTCTATTACAATCTCGTAAGGCAGCCCATGTCAGTAAATTATGTTCTTCCACACAAACTTGATTATGTCTCTGTCTTTGATGTGGGAATAAACCTCTACTTCAACCCATTTTGAGAAGTAATCTGTCATGCCAAGCATAAAATATTTTTTTCGAGATGAGGGCAACGGTCTGACTATGTCCAGCGCCCACCGCATAAACGGATATGGCATAGTTGCTAAAGTTATCACTTCAATTAGGGCGTGGATGATGTGCACGTGTCGTTGACATTTGTTGCATTTGGCTGCATATTGCGTGCAATCCTTCGCCATCGTTGGCCAATAATGTCCGAGAGTTTGGATCTTATGTATAAGTGATCTTCTGCTATTGTGATTTCCACCTGCTCCATTGATGAGATCCTCCCTAGGATTGAACTCTCCAAAGGCTGCTGGAATTTTGACGAAGAACCCGTTGTTATGATGACGTGATAAAGGGCTGGTTTTGACGAGTTTTGGGGATGAATATGCTGCAGGTGCTGACGTGAATTAGGTGGACAGATGGTGATTTCGATGATGGAGGTGATGAATGAACACGTGAATGATGCTGCAGGTGGGTGGACGTGAAGGATGATGACGAATGAATATGATGCACTCGTAATGATGAATGACGAATGCTGTATCCGTGGAGGTGAAGGAAGCTTGATGGAAAGTGAAATTGAAGTGGTTTGATGGAAAGAGAATTCAAGGGATTAGATGGAAAAAGGTTGAAGAGTTTTCCAATTCACAACGTGTATGGAAGAAACTCGGATTCACACAAGGTAGAATCGAAAAGCTTGATCACAAGCAGCCTCAATGGCAAAGGAAACGATAAACGTTTAATCCAAAATCATTCACTAGAGTTTACAGCAAGTTTTTGGGTTTAAATATAACCTACAAAACAAAACAACATGTAGTTCAAAATTAAACAACATGCAATCTAAAACTTAAATAAAA
>OVAX01002682.1:0-26834 GCA_900406405.1 Lepidium africanum | reverse complement strand
CTTGTGTTGACTTTTTCAATTAAGTAAATTTTCTTGCCAAACTTGCTTTCTTGATTAATTTCGAGCTTGAATTGTTATTGATCATTGTTTAATTAATTTCCATTGACGATAATTGATTGATTTTGATTGAATTTGACATTAATTAAGCAATTTTCTCATATTTTTGAATTAATTAGTGTTGTGGATTTTTTGTAGAAAATGGCACCAACAAAGAATCAAGCTAGCAAGGAGGCAACCACATCAAAAGGAAAAGGAAAAATGGTTGATGAAGCACCCAAGAAAAGTGGTAAACATCCAAGAGAAGAACCGAAGTCAAAGAAAAAAGGGATTGAACAAGGGAAGGAAATGACCTATGATTTGCCTTCACGAGGACCGGTTCCATTCTCTAAGCTTGAACAAGAGACATATGAAAGGCAACTTTCAATAATCTACAAGCCGACTCCTTACCTCCGGACAAAGACAATTGAAGCGATGGGAATCAAAGATGAGGTTTTTGCTATCCTCAAGAATATAGGCTTGGAAAAATTTGCCACTTTGAAGCATGAGTTGTAACTGGATCTGGCTAGAGAGTTCTTTGCTACAATGAGATTGTATTTCTAAAATGAGAAGAACCCGATCCTGGATGAAACAACTTTGCATTTCAAGATGCATGGCAAAAGGTATAACATAACGATGAAGGAGTTTTATGAGGTTTATGGATTCCCTTATGAAGAAGAGCATGGGTATTATCGGTTTGATGAGACAAGTGAATCTTGGGGCATCATAGCAAGTGGGGAACATAGTGGATCTCCTAAGAACTGTTGGATTTGGAATTCGGAAATCCGTGTGGTTGCTAAGTTTTTGGCAAACACCATATGTGCTATGAGTGAGATCGGTACAATAAACTCCACCGAGATATCAATGTTGTACACTGGTTTGTATTCATTCCTAAAGGAAGAAGATGACACTCCTTGTATTGAAGAACATCCACAATCCGATGTGAACCTAGGATGCGTCTTTGCACACTCAATGCTAAGGGTTTGATACAATGAGAGAAAGGAACAAGTGTGAAGGATGGGAGGATTGATAACGCCACTTTGGAAGCACTTAGGTTTGCCTTACAAGAGATTTTTGGCGGATAAAGCTATCGATCCAATGGATGAGGGTTATTTTGTGAGGAACAAGATTCTCAAAATGAAAGATGGCTTAAGGTATTATTCATACATGAATGAGAATGGGAAATTCAAGACAATCCATTTGCCATATCAAGAGAAGACTTCCCTGGATAAATTGGAGAACATTAAGTTTGAGTATGGTGAAAGAGAAAAATCCATGGAAACTTCTTCGTCCACCGCCCAAAAAAATGCCTCGGATTTGCTTGGTTGGGAAATCCCATCGGTTGCCTTCACACCAAGGATGGAAAAAGACAAGTCGCTCATCACCATCATCAAGAACCAAATGAAAATCATCAAGAGACTTGGATGGATCAAAAGGAAAATGAAGACTCTTCAAGGATATGTCACGGATGATGATGACACGCCTACACCAAGAGAGGATGAAGTTGGCAAAATGGTTGAGAATCAACAAGAGATTGTTCTAGGTCAAGATAAGGTCCCACTTCAAAGACAAAAGGATAGGGATGAACTCTCCAATGTCCCCAATGTTGAGACGACATGTGGGACTTCTACATAAAAGGTACCATTCACCAAACCTTGTAAATAGTTTTTTTATTTTGCATTTTTAAGTTTTTGTGTTTGAGGCTTCCCTTTTCTTGAGCTTATTATCTCGCCGAGACGGTGAGAAATAAGTCTGGGGGAAGGAGCGTAGTGGCTAATGACATTTTTAGTTTTGTTGTTTTTCCATTTTTTGAGTCATTTTCATCGATTTTTGCATAAATTTTTTTTTTCAAAAACACAAAAACAAGCATACATTTAGTGGTACTTGCATATCATTGGTTTTAGGATTGAGTCTTAGTTTCCATTTTAGGATTGCATGGGAATGATTAGGCATCCTAGGCTTGATGATCTATTTGCTAAGTTCAATGTCCTAGTTAATAATTGTTTGATGCATAAATTGCTTGTTGAAAGGTAAGATCGAACCATACTTGGAATGCTTAGTCTTAGGTTCATCTTAGTTGAAGCTTGCTTTGATTTGATACCACCCTTATTTATTGAAACCTAATATTGACTTGTAATTATCTTACTATGCATTGTAGATGAACTCATGGATTTACATATACACACTTGGGTCTCTTATATCATTTTACCACTCTTTTGATCCAAGTAGCTAGTTAATTATATGACTTAGTTTCCACACCCATTACTTAACCTTCTTTTCAAGCCATCATGTGTTTGTGAGCGTTGTTAGGCCTTATTTTCGGAATGAGCTTGGTAGAAAGTGTTAGGTTTGAGCCGACAAGGATGGTTTCTCATGTAGTTCCAGATTCACACTTTTTGAACCAGATAGGACTAGGTGGGAAATCTATTTTGGGTGAGAGTGTATGTGGTGAGCTTAAAACTGTTGATTTAGGAAAAGGTTGAATAAAAGTGATCATCATGTGTGTTCATGAAGGATTAGGAGAAAAAGGGGATTGAAAATTTGAAGCAAAAAGGGTCTAGTAAAGGGTTTTGGAAGCAAAGAAAAGGTTAAATGGTTCAATGAGATTGAAAAATGAAAAGATTAGAATCAAAAGGATTTAAAAAGAGTTGAACCATAAGTATAAGTGTGCCAAACCCACTAGATGTCCCTAATTATAAACCCCTCTCCTTGAAATGTAATGAAGCAAAAAAGTTATAAGTTGATCCAATTTTGAGTTGAAAAGAGTGAGAATTGCCTTTGAGAGAAGGGTAGAAAATTAGGATCAATGGGGATTATTTTAGCTTTAAGTGAAGTTCGTTTATGGGTGTTTGGGTAGATGGGATTCTATCTTTGTATGCATAGATTGGCTTGGACCTTTAGCATTCTTCTAAAGCTCATTTCATTCATAGAGAGATCCTTGCATTTGAGTACATTAAGCCATATGGATGAAGAGATCATTTTTTTCTCTTAATCTCACCCTTAGCCAAATGAGTTCATCGAATTTGCATAGTATGATTCATGGTTTGAAATTTAATGAATGTTAAAAGGGTTGGTGGATTTGAATGCATTTTGTAGGCTAAGATTGGATTTGAGCTAAGTTGTGATGAGTATGGCTAAGATCTTTAAGTAGACTTGCTCGCTTTGCATCCTAAAATTACTAACTTAGTCATTGAGCTTAACATTGCATCATAATGCCTTGTTTGCCTTAAATTTCCGGTTTCAACCTCTTCTTCGGATTATTATCTTGTTTATTTGAGAACAAGCAAAAGGCAAGTCCGGGACAGTTGATGTGTCTCATATTTAGCCTAGTTTTCATCTCATATTAGCATCATTTTTTTCGTCTTTTAGTTGCACATCATGTCATTTTAGAGTCATTTTGTGTCTACTTGTGCATTATAGTCATTAGGACATGCATTTGCATATTTTTGGTGTTTTTTGATATTTTAGGTGAATGAGACCATGAACTAAGGAGATTGGAACTTAAGTAAGGAATTAGGGTGCTTGGAGGCTTGGACAATGCATAGGAAGGAAGAAGAATTGGAGTTTGGACAAGACAAGGCCGTGGCCGCGACCTATCCCGCGACCTGCATAGGTCGCGGGTACAGACGTACGTACGTCTGTGTTACCATCCAGACGCAAGAGCCATTGACCGCAAGGCCGTCCCTGATCCATTCGTATTGGCAACCAGACACGCGAGTGCATGCATCGAGGATCACGACTAGCCTAGGCCACGACCAACCCTCTTGACCCACCGGGTCGAGACCTGTGATCCAGTCTTCGGCCAGCTCCACGCGACCCGTCCCACGGCCCATCCAACCCGCGAGAATCATCCGTAGGACATGATGCGACCTAGGCCGCGACACGTTCTGGCCGCGACTACCAACTGCTCTCGACCCAGGCTGCGACCCATCTAGGCCACGGCCGCGTGAACCAAGAAACTTTTAATTTTTGGTTTTAGCCGGTTTGTCCTGGTTTTATGATTTATTTTAAGTAATCTGAAACTCTAATCCCATGTGTATAAATACATGGTGTAGGGATCAAACACACAATACTTTTAATTTTCCTAAAGTTTTTTAGATCTAGCATATAGTTTTCTCTCTTTTTCTTAATAACTCTTTGAAGATTGTAGAACAAACTTGGAGATTCCTTTTGGATGATCCATTTCTTGCTCATTTCTCAATCTGATCTTGAGTCTTTGCTTGTTTATTTGCTTATTTTCATTATGCTTAATCACTTTTGCTTGTTTGATTTCCTTATGATATGTGAGTAGTTCTCTAGAATGGTTTAGGTTGTAGCTAGATCTAGGATTGGGTAATGGTTGATTAATGCTTAGGATCATTAGAGCCTCCTATCTAGGTGTTCTTAATGCTAGATTCATCTTGATCACATGGATTTAGATGCTAGGAAAATCATCGCCGGAGAGGTGTTCGATGAAATTCCCGAATGACCTATTTTAGAGATCTTTCTTCATAGCCATTGAGGGATGATGTTCTGGGATTGATTGGTCAAAGTGGACTTGATTGTAAAGCATTTGGGAGTCTTGATCTAAAAAATGAGAGTTTAGTTGGGTCATTTCTCTTGAATAGTGATTAGTGCCATGAGAGTGGGCTAGTCTTGCTATCATTGTTGTGTTCCATGCCCTAGGCGGTGCATTCATTGTCTCCTTGTTGCATTATTCATCATTTGCCCTGCTTATAGGTCAATTGCCATGCCCTAGATCATTCGTCTTTATGATATAGTTAATTCCTTTGCTTAATTTCGTTGTCTTGGCCTTTTTAATCTTATTTGCTTTACTTGTTGGTTTGGCTAAGATTAGTTTGCATTTGCTTGCTTTTGTTTTGCTCATTTCTTGCTTTACTTCTTGTTTGCTTGCTCACTTCTCATCATCATCACTCTAGATTAACCAAGAATCTTGCATCCTTATTGTGCAACCTCTTAGTCCTTTGGGTTCGATCCTCAAGTGCTTAACAATGAAATGATTGTGTGAGCATTTGTTGTTATAAATTTAACTGATTGTGCCTTAGTAAACCCACAAAATGGGCATGGAGTACTTTACTGGTGGGATTGATCCAGTTCAGGCTGATGACTGGAGACAATCGTTAGAGAGGAACTTTGACTCTGCCAGGTGTCCATTGGAGTTCAAAAGGGAGCTAGCAGAGCAATACTTGCGTGGAGATGCTCACATTTGGTGGGAAAATGTGAAGAGGAGCATGCCTGCAGGTTATGTAATTATATGGGCTGACTTTCGGGATGAGTTCAACAGGAAGTACTTCCCACGAGAAGTGATGGATCAGATGGACAGTGACTTCTTGGAGCTTTGTCAGGGTACGAAGATAGTAAGGGAGTATGATCAGCAGTTCAGTAGCCTTAGGAAGTTCAATGACAAATACAAAACTGAGCATGATGTGGTCTGAAGGTTTGAGAGAGGGTTACGTGCTAGTATTCGTATCCTTTGTTCTGTCAGAGATTGTGCTAACTTAGTTGAGATCGTGGAGATGGCTGCATCGAAGGAGAAAGGACTTGAGGAAGAAGCCAAGGTCCTCATGGACTCTCAAGAAAGAGAAACAAAGGGATTGGATTCTCATAAGCGCATACAGGATAATTGAGACTCTAATCTACATCAGAATCATTACACGCAATGTGGCACGTGTGGGAAGAGACATAGTGGAGTTGTTGGGGTATTTCTGGAAACTGCTTTTACTATGGACAAACAGGTCATTACAAGCAAAATTGCCCACGAGGAGCCAACAATTGTCGAAAATGTGGCCAGATTGGTCATAATGCATGAGATTGCATGATACATTTAGCTGAAAAAGAACACAAGAACCCGAACGGAAGAGAGTTGCCACCACCTCCCACAAGGCAAGCACTTGCACCACATATGAACGAGGTTAGAGAGCGGGTTAATGCTGAGCAGGACAGTTTATAGCCAATCATTGCTGCTATCCATGAATAAGTTAGAATCTAAAGCTAGTGCAAGGAATTTTTTTTTCATCGGTTTAAGAATTAAGGACAAGTACTACTTCTGTATGGGGTATTATTTTCTTTGGAGTTGTAGTTTCAAATTTCAAAACATTGGATTCTGCATTATTTAATAAATTTGAAGTAGTACTTTTTATTTGATTCGATAAAGGATAACTGAATCATTTAAGAGTATATGAAGCGCTTAACATCACAAGTTCTTTACGGACAAGAGTATAATTCAACTATGAATTTTGAGTTCGGGGACGAATTGTCTTAAGTGGGGAAGAATTGTGAGACCCATTTGAGAATTTTTGAGTTAAAATTCGTGGCCCATTAGGCCCGTATGAAGAAGAAGATTTAAATTTGAATGAAAGAAGGATTTGTTGGAGAAAATAAGGTTGTGTAACCAACCTAAAAGCCAAGTTACGTTTCCTTTCAAGCAATCAAACCCAGTGCTGATTCCTTTCCTCACCTTCTCCCATCTACAAACTCGAGCTCCTAACTTTCACTCTGTGCTTTCTGAATTTGCTGAGCCAGTTACAGATTCTTAAAACAGGTAAGAAACCCAGTCTGAGTTTTGTGGCCTATAAATTTTGTTTTGCTCATCTGTTAATCGTGATTTTCATATACTTCGAAAGATCCTTCTCTCACAAAGCCGTAGCAACAAACCGCTTGTCAATCGGAGCTATATTGAGGAAGTTACAAGCAATCTAAGGTAAAATATTGAAACTGGTCTCTGTTTCAGAAACATGTCCGTTTTACTTACTTTCAGGGTTCATAACTAACCGGTCACTGAGTCTCTGATCGTGATCTTTATAGGATTAGAAAGATCTCTCTTTCAAGATGATAGGCTTGATAATCAAAGTTATATTTGGGAAGATACATTCAGATTAAGGTGAGATGTCGAATCAGTTTTTGCTTCAGACTTGGAGAAATCTGTGTTTTAGTTATTATAACTGTGTTCGACTTGGCATATATAGGATCGATTTTTGGTAACAACGGAGTAGGCGGAGATAGATATTTTTTGGTTTTCGATAGGGGACATATCTAGAAAGCCAACCGGACCTTCGGATCTTCGAATCGTTGTAAGAATATATCAGATTCGCATGGCTTGTTATGCAAGTAACATCGTTTTCTGAGTGTATGAGCACTAATTTTTTGTCTGTTGCTTGTGCACGAAGGTAGCTGCTGGGTTTTGAGTTTCAACCTATTTTCCTGCGTTTTTTGATCTGTGCACCGGCCAATCAAGGTGAGGGTGTGATTTGTGGAAGTACAATATCATGTTTCTTTTTAATGTTTCATGATTCATAAAGTCTATGGTTTTATGCAATGTTTGGTGCTATGTTTGTTATTATGTTTGAGGTTGTATGAGGTTAAGTAGAATATTATATTATTTGGGTTATAGTATAAAGTATTGTGGGGAGATGAAGCGGCAGATCGTGGATGTTCGGGAGCTGTGAATTCTGAGATGAAGTGACTTGCTGTGGATGGTCAGCAATAACCGTGGATGGTCGGTGGTCATTGATTCGTATTCAGGGATGAAGTGGCTTGCTACGCATTGTCAGCAATAACCATGGATGGTCGGTGGCCATGGATTCAATAGTTTTTTGTGGATAGGAGGCGGACCGTGGACGTTTGGTGGCCTTAGCTAGCTTATAAAGTGGAGATATTTGATTTGTGTTTGCATTTAATTCTATGCTTGTGTTGATTGTTGCTAAAATTAGGAGTGTGTAATTGTATTTCAGTGGGCAGGGATGGTCTCCTCACTGGGTAACTTATTACTCACCCTTTTTTTTTCAATATTTTTTTAGGATTGTTATTAAAGGTTTTAGTATTAAAGTATTTTTCAAAGCGGTGATTTATGGCAAGACCAAGGAATAACATGCTGTCTTTCAAGATCAGGAGCGGGGTGTTACACAAAAGGTCTGAACCATCTAGATTTGAGCTTTCCCACGAATAGCTTCAATCGTGAATTAGACAACAAAACCTTGTCCCCTGCTTTGAACTCTCTCTTCAATATCTTCTTGTCATGGAAAACCTTAGATTTATACTTGTAGATTTTGGAGCTCTCATATGCATCATGACGAATTCCAGCTAATTCCTCAAAGTGAAATAAACGTCTTTCAGATGCTGATTTGAGATCAAAGTTCAAAAACTTAGTGGCCTAGATGGCTTTGTACTCAAGTTCCACAGGGAGGTGATAAGCTTTCTCATACAACATGTTCAACGGTGTTGTCCCCAATGGTGTTTTAAAAGCTGTCCGATAAGCCCATAAAGCATCATCCACCTTTATAGACCAATCCTTTGGAGCCTTTTATGCGGTATTTTCTTAATATCTCCTTGATTTGGCGATTTGAAACCTCTACTTGCTCTGATGTTTGTGGATGATATGGAGTCGCAACCTTGTGATTAACACCATATTTCTTCATAAGGCTCTCAAAAACCTTATTGATAAAATGATTACCTTCATCACTTATCACCACTCTCGGTACACCAAACCTTGGAAAGATGATGGTCTTGAACAATTTAATCACCACTTTAGCATCATTAGTTGAACTAGCAATCGCTTCTACCCATTTTGGACACATAGTTTACAACAACCAAAATGTAGAGATTCCCATAGGAAGAAGGGAACGGTCTCATGAAGTCTATACTCAAAAAGTCAAAGACCTCAACCTCTAATATGAAATTTTTAGGCAGCTCTTATCGTTTTTCAATGTTACCTTGATGTTGCTAATCATCACACTTGGAGATGAACTCTTGGGTGTCCTTGAACATTGACAGCCACCAAAATCCAGCTTGTAAAACTCTTTTGACGGTCTTGTAGGTAGCAAGAGGCCCTCCATAACTAGAACCATGGAAATGAAAAAGGACTCCTTGAACCTCTTCTTCTGAAATACAATGACGATATAGTTTATCCTTGCCTTGACTATACAAATATGGCTCATCCCAATAGTATCGACCAACCTCCTTGAAGAATTTCTTCCTATCATATCCATCTACATTAATCAGTTTAGCTCCACAAGAAAGGTAATTCACAAAATCTGCATACCAAGGATCTTTTCCATCAACTTTTCTGTAGATGCTATCTCCTTCATAATCAAGTTGGTGGCTTGAACTACTTGAATGAACAACATATGCTCTTCACGAAGAGAGTTGTCAATTGGTATCTCCTCATCAATGTGCACTCTTCAGAGATGCTCAACAACCCTATTTTTATACCTTTTTTTGTCAATGATCTCTACATCAAACTCTTGTAGCAACAAGACCCATCTCAAAAACCTTGGTTTTGCGTCTTTCAGGTTTCATTAAATACTTCAAAACTGAATGATTAGTGTACACAATCACCTTTGACCCAACAAAATAATGTCAAAATTTCTCAAAAGCAAAGACCACTTCTAGAAACTCTTTCTTGATTGTTGCATACTTGACTGGAGCTTCATCAAGAGTCCTACTTGCATAGTAGATGACATGAAACTTATTATCTTTCCTTTGTCCCAAAACAGCCCCAACCGCATAGTCACTAGCATCACACATAATTTCGAATGGTAACTCCCAATCCGGTGCTTGAATTATAGGTGCACTCACTTAGGCTTCCTCAAGCTGCACAAAGGCTTTATTACACTCGTCATCAAAGTTAAAGTCATATTCCTTACACAAAAGGCATGTCAATGGCCTAGCAATTTTTGAGAATTCCTTGATGAACCGTCGATAGAATCCGGCATGACCCAAGAAACTACAAATCCCCCGGACTGTGGTAGGCGGTACCAAGCTTGCAATAACTTCAATCTTTTGCTTTATCAACCTCAATACCCTCACTAAAAATCTGATGCCCAAGAACTGTTTCATCTCTTACCATATATGGCATTTTTCTTAATTAAGAACCAAGTTTGTGTCCTCACATCGTTGCAAGACCCTGCACAAATTAGAAAGACAAGAACCATAACAAGCACCATACACCGAAAATCATCCATAAATACCTACATTACTTCTTTGATCAAATCAGAGAAAATTGACAACATTCACCGTTGAAATGTGGCTGGTGCGTTACATAGTTCAAATGGCATTCTACGATAAGCAAAGGTACCATAGGGAAATGTAAAATTTGTCTTCTCTTGATCAATAGGATGTATGGGTATTTGGAAGAACACGGAATAGCCATCCAAGAAACAAATAACACAAATGATTCACTACTCTTTCTACCATTTGATCGATAAAGGGAAAAAGAAAATGATATTTTCTATTCAATGAGTTCAACCTTCTATAATCAGTTCACATCCTATGTCCAGTTGCAATCATAGTAGGTATCAATTCATCCTATTCATTCATAATAACAGTGAATCCACCCTTCTTGGATACAACATAAATGGTAGAAACCCATTTGTTATCAGAAATTGGGAAAATTATTTCCACATCTAGAAGTTTAGGAATCTCTTTCCTATATACATCTTTCAAGTTCGGGTTTAACCATCTTTGATGCTCAATGAAAGTCATTGACTCGTCTTCTAAATGAATTCTAGGCACACTGAGAGATTGAGAAATTCCTTTGATATCATCTAGTGAATACCCTATTGCCTTATAAACTTCCTCAATTCGTTTAAAAACAAAATAGTTTCATCATGACCATGATTAGCATTGATTATAATCGAGTAAATAGAGTTAGGTCCGAGAACACGTACTTTAGCCCTTGTGGTAATGGCTTGAGCTTGACCTTCGGTGCTTTGAGTTCACTCCATGGGTCATCGTCACTAATCCCCTTGCTTTTTTCTTTATGCTCATCACTTGACCCTAAAATTTATCCCAAATCCAAAAGCTTTGTATCTCAAGGAAGCACCTCGCACGAGTCAAGTATTCGGTCATACCCCTTGTTGTCCAAACTCAGATACCCAAATTCATTCTTCTTCACGGTTAGAGCCACTTGAAGAGGATCATCAATGCTCAAATCCTCAACCATATCTCCTTCAAGCATGTCCAATATCTCAATTACAAAGCATTGCTTTCCAACTTCCGAGTCATCCATGATCCTCATAATGTCAAAGTTGACAATTGAATCTCCCAATTGCAACACAATCCTTCCTCTCCTACAATCAATAAGAGCACCAACTGTAGCAAGAAATGGTCTAGCAAAAATAAGAGGGTCAACCAGTTCCTCATCCATTTCAAGGACTAGAATGTCAGTTGGTACATTAAAATCTCCTACCTTCAAAGGTAGATCCTCAATAATTCTAATCGGTATACGAACAGAATAATCCGTTAAAAAACCAAATTCTTGAAACGTTGTGATACTTATACTTTTGTCAACTATGAGACATCAAGTTCACACTAGATCCAAGATCACATTACTCGTTGGTTGGACTTGAGGTTCAAATCCACAAGGAATTTAGAACTATTATAATTCAAGCAGATTCCTTGGAACTAGATCAGTTAGTTCTAAACTCCTTGTGGATTCGAACCTCAAGTGCAACCAATGAGTAGTTGTTCGCATTTATTATATTTATTTGATTGTGTGCAAAAGCAAGAAAACTGAATTGAGTCATCCAATCCAATCACAATTCATTTTGATAACCAAACTGCAATCCACAAAGCTTCCAATTCCTTGTTTTATGAAAGGAAGAAGCACATAGAGATAGATTGTCATAAGGTATGTGAGAAGATTGAAGAAGGAGTAACTATTCTGTTTTACACCAAGAGTGAAGACCAATTGGCGGATATCATCACCAAGGCAACAACTCAAAGTTTATGCTGATATCTATAGCAATCTTTGCCTCGTCGATCCCACTCACCCTTTTCCCTTATTAGAGTTTCATCCCACATAGTTTTCTCTAAGGTCTTTTAATGAGGTTTGGTTCATGGGTCTTCTAAATGTAGCCACCATGTCATTGTGGCTAAGCTTGAGAGAGAATATTGATCAAGAAGTCAATAAGGATCATAGCATACTGTGAATATGAGTCTTCTGTAAGATACGTCTATCATCAATCCGCAAGTTGCTATCTTGACGAACGAATAACATATGTAGGATGTAATCCAGACGAGCGGGTATTTACCAGCAGTACACACACTATTTATGCAAGAAGTGTATCTGATCAAGTCAACGATCACCAAAAAATAATCAACAATCCAAAAAAAAAAAGATTGGATCTGAACCAAATTAATCAAGGCTTGGTTTGGATATAAAGAGCAAGTAAGCAAGTCAAAGGTGACCGTTGGAGCTAGTCTTTACATGTGATCTTCTTGCTTTCTTTTTGGCATCTATGCTACCTCTCTCCTCCTAGTCGACAACAATGTTGCCGTTAGGGTTGTTTTGGTAGCTTAATTTTATCTCACTATAAATAAAGTGTAAGACCTCATTGTATTTTTAACTATTCTAAGCAATACAATTTATTATTCTCTCTAGTCTTTTCTTGAATTTCTGTTGCTATCTATTCTTCCTTTTTTCCACTTTATGAGACTCAAATTCTAACACAACGTATTTAGAAATGAATTAGATTGAGAAAACCGAGAAAACAAGAAGATAGATAGTTTCAATTATTGGTGAAACATATAAGAACTAAACATATATTTACGACAAGGAAATAGTCGATTTGCATTTGTAAATGTTCGACTGATTTGAAACTAATCCCAGACTACATTATCTAGTTGCACATTATTAGAAAATCTACGAGTAGTGTGCAATTAACACTACAAGAAAAAAGTTGTATTGAGACGTAATATATCGTCACAAGAATGCATATTTCGTCACATATTCTTATAAATTTGTGACGGTTGATAAATAGTTACAATACAAACGTTGCAAATGTATATTTGTAATAAAAACGTCACAATACTGGTGACGGAAAAATATAGTAACAATTTCGTCACAAATTGTTACAAAATAGAGTCACAATAATTTCTTTTAAAAACGTAACAAATAAATTTTGTAACAAAAATGTATATAAAAAGTCACAAATTATTACAAATATTATTAGCTGTAATATAATCGTTACAATAGCTCCAATTTTTTGTAGTGTAAAGATGTAGTGTAAAGATGTAGTGTAAATGTACCATAATCACACACACATATATGCATATATACATATAGTTATAAATAATCACATTATATAATCTTATATTCACACAATCACCAAATATCATAATATAACATGAGATAAACCTAGATATATACATAATAATATTCCTAAATAAAATAGGATCAACAATTGTATAAATTAAGGAAGACCGAGGGACTCCTAAATCACATCCTCACCTTAACTTAGGCTGAAAACAAAATGCCGACTTAATCAACGATTTCCTCATTTAATACACCTGCTTCTTCTTCTCTCACCTCCTCTCTTCTTTTCTTCTCTATTTTCTTGGTCTTGCGTTAACAGGAGTTAACATTGATATCAGAGCCTTGGGCTAACTTATCGTTGAAGAAATGGAACCGTCTTCCGTTGAGGGTCAGATTAATCGTTTAGAAGAAGACCAATTGACGATTAAAGAGACTATGGCTGCGATGATGAGAAAGCTGGAACAAATGGATGAACGGTGGATGAACCCGATGTAGAAACCTCCTGATGAGTCACAAGCGTCGATTCGGAGACCTGAGGTACGTGATTTAGGGAAGGGGCCTACGTTCACTACTCCCTTGAGCACTCCTCTGCCTGGGTTTACCAAAGGTGATGGGTTACTTCCTTTACCCCCACTCGTGCAACCTTCAGGTCCGCTGGGTTCGACGTAAGTTCAGGTACAAGAAAGTAGTGGAGGAAATTCGACTAGGTAAGTGGATGATGCTGCTGTGAAAAAGTTTGAATTGCCAATGTATAAAGGAAAAAATGCAGATAATTGGATATTTCGGATAGAAAGATACTTTGAGTTAAACAAAACCTTGGAAAGGGATAAGTTGGAGCTTGCAATTTCATGTATGACAGGAGAAACAATCCCTGGTGGAAAATGACTCAAGATAGAGAGACTATAGGAAATTGGAATACATTCAAAGAGAAGTTTCAGATGAGGTTTAAAGAAACCTATGGTGGTACAGCATTTGATGAACTTTATAAGTTAAAATAGACAGGACCGGTGGCTGAATATAGGAAGGAGTTTGAGGCTCTTTGCGCAAACGTACCAAAGGTTAATATGTCGGATTTGAGGTGGTATTTCTGGGAGGATTACAGAAAGAGATACAAGACCAATTACTACGTTGTTGTTTGACGGGGTTGAATCATATGATTCGATTAGCAAAGGTAATTGAGTAGCAAGAAACCGAGTCTAAGGCTATCTGTTATGGGAATGATTACAAATTTGTACCATCTAATGGAGGACCAATGAGGTAGCCGTATACAACCACTAATAGAAACACATCTATTGTTCCTTATAAGAAGACAGGGGAGAACAATAGAGATACAAGAAAAAGTTTGATAGAGACTGGAAAAGACGGTGACTAATTTTTGTCGACACTGTGGGGAACAATTCTTTGCGGGTCATAGGTGCAAATCGCAGCATAGATACAGAACTTTAGATGTGGAGCCTGGATTGATTAAGGAGATAGATGAGGCTGAACTGGCCGGGATTGTGGAAACAGGTGATATGTCTGCATTTTAGCACATTTAGAAGCATCATTTAGTGTATATTGCATCCATATCCACAACATTTTCATCATTCTAGAGTCCCTTTTAGGTAAATATTGCATACATGTTGCATATGGAGTTGTTTAGGTACTTTTGGAGCTACTTGGACGTGAGGAGCATCAGAAACTTGGACTAGAAGGAGAAACACAAGTTCGGAGCAAAATTGGACCCGATTCACTTCGACTCACTCACTCAACTCACCACCCCAAGGCGAGTTAACACTCAGAAAGGCACAATGGAGGTGACTCGGACTTATGTCATGGATGCAAGCAGCGAGTCAACCAGTTCCATGATTTATAAGGAACCAACTCGCCTGCTTGACTCTCTATAGCCAGCGAGCAGACTCTTTCAAAGGCAGACCAGAAGGAACTTGACCCAAGACTCGAACTGAATGGCGAGTTGCAACCCAGTTTTTGATAACTCGCCTGTGTAGCTCGCCTACATGGCGAGTTACTATCCTAGAAACTTATTTTGTTGACTTTTTTTTCTCCGCATTGACCTGTTTAGCGTTGGGCTTTTTGGATTATAAATAGCCCTTTTTACCAATTGAGTAGACATCCACGTTTTTAGAGATAGTTTTGGAGATTCAAGTGTTGCTTTTCTCTCTTTGCTTATGGATTTATGCTTAGATCTTGTATGAATGAATGATTTTCTGATTTAGCTTGTTTAATATATATATCTTGTTCATTTTTCTCTTCTCTTTTTAATTATGTTCTCCATTTCATTTTCTAGGTTTAAGCTTACATACATGATCCTTGAGTAGATCGCTTAGGGGAATTGAGGAGATGGGTTAGATCTTGGTAGATTTAGTGTTCTGATTGCTTATCCAAGGTTGTTCATGCTAGATCTCTCCATTCTAGGTGCTCTTCATGCTTATTTTATTCTGGCCATGTGAAATCTGATCTCATGCATTTGTGCACACAAGGTGTTTGTATAAATGCTAGATGGAACGTAGAGTTGGAATCTGCTCCTTTTGCCTAAGAGATTAGATGCTTAGGGTGCTGGTTAGGCTAGATAGATAGTTCTTAATATTTTCCTTGCTGTAGTCACCATGAGAATGGCTTTGATTGTAGCTAAGAAAAGGTTAGAATTCATTAGAGTGATTCTGATTGTTGTTGTTATCTATAGCTTAGAGATCATCAATTAGGTTGTTGGATAGGTGATTAGTCACTAGGACTGCTGAGATCGATGACCCTAGCTCCTCGAGACCCCTCCTCAGTTCGTTTATTACTTAGCTCAGTTACTTGCATTTCGATTGTAGTTGTTGCTTTGTTTTTCCTTCCTTTGTTCTGTTTTTATGTTTCATGCTCTGTTTCCAACCTACTCTGTTTTGTTTGCTTGAATCTTCTAGCTTTGATTAGATTGCGCTTGAATTAGATAGCCTAAAAGTACCCTTAGTGTTAGCAACATGCTTATTTGGTTCGATACCTCAAGTACTACGAGGATTTGATAACACACAGAGGTTGCAAAACCATGCAATCAAATTGGCGATGTTGCTAAATTAAGCGTTTTGTTTGCTACATTCTGGGTCTTACTATATCTAAGATCAAGCATTTGTTACTTTTGTCACTGCATTTCTCTGTTTTTGGTGCGTTTCAGGAGGACTCGCCTACCCAATTCGCCTGTATATAGCGAGTACAGCACAACTCGCCTACCTAGCTCGCCTGTCTGCAGCGAGTCATACTCAGAGTAGACAGTCTTTTACTAGCTCGCCTACACCACTCGATCTCCTTGGCCGAGTCAGTCCCTAAGTCTGCAGCTTTTGGGTTACAATAGCACAGTTCAGAGGTTGAGTGTTTTATTTGGGTACTATGGATGACACCATATCAAAGGAATCACTAGAGGGAACACCTACAGCTTCTCCCCCACATATCATTGGAGCTGGTGAAGTTCTCGGTATGCAATTGCCGCCCCATGGAATCATACAACCTGAAGTCACAACCGATAACTTCGAGATAAGTTGTTGTATGATCTCCATAGTCCAGAACAACCAATTACGTGGATTGCCAAATGAAGATCCCCTAGATCACCTACATGAGTTCGAACGCCTCTGCGGGCATACAAAAATCGATGGAGTTAGCGATGATGCATTCAAACTCTGATTGTTCCCATTTTCACTTACTGACAAAGCTCGTTCATGGAAAAAGCATTTACCAACAGGAACAATCATTACTTGGGATAGATGTAAAGCAGCCTTTTTGGGGAAATTCTACTCCACTTCTCACACTATCAAACTTCGAAGTTCCATTTCTAGCTTTGCGCAACTCCAAACTGAATCACTCTATGACACTTGGGAATGGTTCAAGACTTACTTGAGACAATGCCCACATCTTAGATATGACACCTTGACGATGCTCAGTATATTCCACCGGGGAATTTCTTACAAATATCACCTACACCTGGATACAACAAGCAACGATAATTTTCTGAACAGAGAAGTTGCTGAAGGTTGGGTACTTGTTGAGAATCTTACATGGGCTGATAGGCAATATGTAAATGAGGATACTCATTCCGCAAATCAAGAGGAGGAATTGAGCCCATCAAGCAAGAAACACTTCCAGCTGTTGAGTGACAAGTTAGACAAGCTGCTGAACGTTGCAATCAAGCCCGTTCATGTTATCTCCAACGAAGAACTGTTTGAAGATGGAGCTAATGATCTATTTAAGGAAGCAAGTTTTGTACAGAAGCAAGGAAAGAGAATACCACACACAGGCACGCACCTACTCCCACTTCTATACGATCTTCTCTGATCACCTTAGATGTATGCAGGTTGCTTGAAGCGATACTTCAGGGTCAAAAGAAAATGGTTGAGGATCTAGCACAGAAATTCAGCAAAGTTCACACACGAATTAACACCTCACACAATGCTAAAACTACCAAACTTGAAGCGTTGAATGCTCGGCTACTACTTGTGGAACAAAAGCAAGCAAACTACTAAACGCCTAGTTACGATGCTGAGGACAGCATTGTTCAAGAGGGGGAAGATGGTTTAGATCAAAAATCAACTAAAAATTCAACATCAGAAAGTGAACTCGCCTACCCAATTCGCCATACAGACGAGCGAGTACAGAGTTCCCCGGACCTGTTCTCGCCTAAAATCAACCCAGAGAGCCAACTCGCATATCCTACTCGCTGTGCACTGCAAGTTGCTCCTTCTGATGACCAGAATCAAGATTTAGTTAATGTTTTCATGCTCCCACCTACCAAGCCTAGATTACCCTTTCCTCAGAGGTTCAAAAATGACATTGCTTCCAAATACAAAGCTCTGTTCAACAAGCAAGAACAAGATTCCCAGCTCAAAGTCCCCATCATAGATGCTCTCATAATGATGCCCCTTTTCCAAAAAAATTTAAAAGATGCTGTCAAGGAAAAAGCCAAAGATATCGAAGATTCAGTAGTCCTCACCCATGAGATCAGTGCAATCATACAAAGTCAAGATGTGCCTAAGAAGAAAGCTGATCTTGGGACATTCACCATTCCTTGTGCTCTCGGTCCATTATCTTTTGGTAGTTGTCTATGTGATATTAGAGCTTCAATCAGTTTAATGCCTTTGTCAGTAGCAGAGAAGTTGGGATTCAAGGAATACAAACCATACAAGATTTTGGTAATGCTGGCAGATAGATCGGTGAAAATTCCCCATGGTATACTTGAAGATCTTCCTGTTCGAGTAGGAAATGTTGATATTCCAACAGACTTTGTTGTTTTAGAGATGAATGAGGAACCAAAGAACCCGCTGCTCTTTGGAAGGCCATTTTTAGCTACAGCTGGCATAGTAATCGACGTTCCAAGAGGAGAAATTAAGTTGAACTTGGGAAAGGATCTAAGGATGAAATTTCAGTATCAGTGAGATCATGAAGAAACCAGCCATAGAAACTCAAGTATTTTGGATTCAAGAGACGGATGCATTAGCGGATGAGTTGTTGGAGGAATTAGCATCTGAGGATTAGTTACAAGTAGCCTTGACCAAGCCAGCTAGTGATGGGTATTTGAGAGCAGAAGCCGAGTTTTACAGCAAGATTCTGGATTCTCACAAACAGGTAAAGAGCTCGGTAGTTATAGAAGAGCTAGTGGAGGCAAGTCTAAAGATCAAGACCCTTATAGTAGGAGTTTATACCACATAATGTCGGGATTTGGCACTTACTCCTTCGCAGAAACAGCAGAAACTCGTCATACACACGGTTGAGTCATCAATCTCTGATACCAACACGATTGGTCTGAGTTGAAAGCGCCTAAGGTATAGCTCAAACCACTTCCAGCCGTGAATAGGTACGCTTTCTTGGGTCCAAATTGGACTTACCATGTGACTGTGAATGATACGTTGGATGATGAACATCTTGATATGCTATTGACTTCTCTTAGCCATTTTAGAAAGGCTATAGGATATACTCTTAGTGACATTAGAGGAATCTCGCCTAGTTTCTGCACCCATAGGATACATCTTGAGGATGAGACTCAATCTAGCATTGAACCTCAAAGGAGATTGAACCCAAATTTGAAAGAGGTTGTGAAAAAGGAAATTTTTAAGTTGTTAGATGCTAATGTGATTTATCCTATTTCTGATAGTAAGTGAGTCTCACATGTGCATTGTGTTCCGAAAAAAGGTGGTATGAGTATATTTAGGAATGATAAGAACAAACTCATACCAACTAGGATGATTACTGGGCATAGGATGTGTATAAATTATAGGAGACTTAACTCCACTACTAGGAAGGATCATTTTTCATTTCCTTTTATTGATCAAATGGTTGAACACTTGGAAAACCGTAGGTATTACTGTTTCCTTGACAGATATAGTGGATTCTTTCAGTTCCCTATACATCTGGATGACCAAGAAAAGACTACTTTTACATACCCATATGGCCCTTTTGCTAATGGACGTATGCCTTTTGGATTATGCAATGCTCCTGCTACATTTCAACGTTGTATGACATCTATCTTTCAGATTTGATCGAGGAGACAGTTGAGGTATTCATAGATGATTTCTCCGTGTATGGCTCCTCCTTCTCCTCCTGTTTGTCAAACTTGTGCAGGGTCCTTAGCAGGTGCATGGAAACCAACTTAATGCTAAATTAGGAGAACTGTCGCTTCATGGTTCAGGAAGGGATAGTTTTGGGTCATAAGGTCTCAGCAAAGGGCATTGAGGTTGATAGAGCCAAGATCAATATGATGATTCTGTTGCAGCCTCCCAAGACGGTTAAGGACGTTAGGAGCTTCTTAGGGCATACTTGTTTTTATAAGAGGTTTATAAAGGATTTCTCCAAGATAGCTAGACCACTCACACACCTACTATGCAAAGAGGCAGAGTTCTTGTTTGACGCTGAGTGTTTAGAGGCATTCAAAAAGATCAAGGAAGCATTGGTGTCTGCTCCTATAGTCCAAGCTCCAGATTGGAATTTGCCGTTTGAGATAATGTATGATGCTAGTAATTATGCTGTGGGAGCAGTCTTGGGCCAACAGAAAGATAAGAAGCTGAATGTGATCTACTATGCAAGTAGAAATTTGGATGATGCACAGACCAAGTATGCCACTACAGAAAAAGAGTTGTTAGCAGTGGTCTTCGCCTTTGAAAAGTTCAGATCTTGCCTAGTTGGATCGAAAGTAAGTGTCCATACTGATCATGCAGCTCTGAAGTATCTAATAAAGAAGAAAGATGCCAAGCCAAGGCTTGTGAGATGGATTCTACTACTTCAGGAATTTGATATGGAGATTCTTGGTAAGCCGAGAGTTGAGAATGGAGTTGCAGACCACCTCTCCAGGATGGTAGTGAATGATCCAATACCTATAAACGACTCTATGCCAGAGGAACAGCTTATGGCCATCAGAACAAGGAAAAACAGAACGAGAAAACATGACTCGCTAGACGGACTCGCCAACCTTGAAGCTAGTAGTGACCAACTCACCTGCTCACTGGCGAGTACAACTAGCGAGTTCAGCATACTTGCTATCCAAAACCGAACGAAGCTAGCTGGTTCTGATCTACCTTGGTATGCAGACTTGGTAAACTACCTGGTAGTCAAGGAGATACCTAAAAGCATGGACAAATACCAAAGAAAGAAGTTCTTCAGGGATGTGAACAATTACTTTTGGGATGAGCCTTACCTGTACAAGAGGGGACAAGATGGGTTGTTTAGAAGATGCATAGCAGAAGATGAAGTTCAAGGGGTCTTGGAGCACTGTCACGGGTCAGCATATGGAGGTCATTTCGTAATATTTAAGACATTTTAAAAGGTTTTACAAGCTGGGTTGTGGTGGCCAACGATGTTCAAGGATGCCCAGGCTTACATATCCAAATGTGATCCATATCAAAGAGCAGAAAATATAAGCAAGCAGAATGAAATGCCTCAGAGTCCAATCTTGCACATCAAAATATTTGACTGTTAGGGAATCAATTTTATGGGTCCATTTAACCCACTTTCACGAGGTAATGCTTACATATTGGTGGCTGTTGATTACGTCTCAAAATGGGTATAAGCTATAGCTGCCCCAAGCAATGATGCAAAAGTGGTGATCAAACTGTTCAAGACTGTCATTTTTCCCAAGGTTTGGGGTCCCAAGAGTGGTAATCAGCGATGGAGGATCTCATTTCATAAGCAAGGCTTTTGAGGGTTTATTGAGGAAGTATGGGGTCAGACACAAGGTTGCAACTCCCTATCATCCTTAAACAAGTGATCAAGTAGATGTCTCCAACAAGCAGATCAAGGCCATACTCATTCGAGTGGTGAATGCATCTAAGAGAGATTAGGCAGTAAGACTAGATGATGCATTGTGGGCATATCGAACAGCTCATAAAACACCTATAGGGAGAACTCCGTTTCAGCTGTTATATGGTAAATCATGCCACATTCCAGTAAAGATTGAGTATAAGGCAATATGGGCAACAAAGTTCTTTAACTTTGATCTGAAGACAGCTCAAGAGAGAAGACTCCTTGACTTGCATGAACTTGAAGAAATAAGGCTTGATGCTTATGAGAGCTCTAAGATCTACAAGGAGAGAACTAAGGCCCTGCATGATAAAAAGATAGCGCCTAAAAGGATTATAGTTGGGGATCAAGTTCTTCTCCATAATTCGAGGCTCAAGTTGTTTCCAGGAGATCTCAAGTCAAGATGGTCTGGCCCATTTCAAGTTCAAGAGGTTTTGCCATATGGAGCAATCACACTGTCCAACAAGAAAGGAGAGCACTTAATAGTAAACGGGCAGAGAGTGAAGCCTTACATGGCTGATGAGACTATCCCAGAGAAGACATTTCTCGATGAACCTTTCCATGCCTATAGACAGGAGCAAAGTCAAGCTCAGTGACTCAAAACAAGCGCACATTGGAGGCAATGCCATGGTATCCTTGTACATATTCCTTGCAGTTTTGTTTCGTTTTTCTTTGCGTTGTTTCAGGAACAGAAATTGGAAAGTAACACACTCGAGTGACAAGAGCAAGTGGCACAAATTTGCTCAGGAGGAGACACGACTCACCTATCCTACTCGCTGTCATGGGGCGAGTTGGAAGTCCAAAACAACACTCAACCTTGACTCGCCTCTCATGCTCGCCGGCAATAGCAAGTCAGGTTGCCCAGGTACTAGAAACTCCTTTCACAATTTGCATCTGATCTGTTATTAATGGTTTGGAACTTCCCTTTAAGCTTCTATACACACATGGACTGTGTGATTTAAGTTTGGGGGAGGCTTCCAGAGGATATTAACTATGCTTTTGTGATTCTTACTTTGTCTTCCATGCATTACATACTTTATGTAAAAATCTATTAAGATTTTTCATTTTTCAGCATATTTCGTTGCATAGCATTTCATTTAAGGCATAGAAAACCACAAAAGTTTGACAAACTTTATATAGCTGCATTATATTTAAGATCGTGTCTAGACTTGCATTGGGAATTAGGACTCTACTACCATTAACTTGTTGTTAGACTTGCTAGACTCATTGCCCTCATGGCTAGTTGTTGGCTACATTCATCCTTGCTTTGAAAGTGAAAGTTGAACCATGCTAGGAATTTTCTGAATGAATCTCATGCCTTAGCTGAAACATCTTGTGATCTAACGCCTTTCCATACTAAGTGATAACTGTAATCCTAACTTGTAATTATCGAACCTGTGCATCATAATAGATCTTGTAGATTGTACAGAATACTTGGATTTCCTTTTCCATTATGCATCTATCTTGGTAATCCAAGTAGTTTCCCACCAAGTACATTACCTCATTTCAGACCATCATTTGCTTGTTGTGTGTATTTGAGGCCTCCTTTCCGGATTAACTTGGCATAACGTGTTAGGTGAGAGCCGACAAGGGCATAATTTCATGTAGGTGTTGGTCCACGATTTTTGGACCAGCTTAAGACTAGTTGGTTGTGATTTTGGGTGTGAAATGCGTGTGTCTAAGCATGGATAGGAATGAAAAAAGCAAAAAGGGAAAGAAAGGTATAAGCTAAGGAGAGTCTAAAGGGAGAAAATGTTGAAGGTAATAAGTGTTCTAGTAAAGGTTTTAGGTAGCAAAAAAGTAAAAGAAAGGTTCTGAGAAGCATTGGAAAAGAAAGAATAAGTCTTATGGTTAAGAAAGAAGAAGAACCAAGAGCTGTTAGTGTATAAGTCCCAAACCGCTAGAAGTCACAGTTTATAGACCCCCTCCTTAGATTTATGATTGGAAGAGGCTTAAGATTATGATCTTGGTGGCTGGAAAAAGAAGAAGCCTTGAGTGAATTAGGTAGACTAGAATCATTTTCTGGGTTTAGATTGGATAAGTTGAAATCAAATTGGGTGCAGGGTAAATGGAGTCATGCTTTTGTATGCATCTATTGGTTCTCACCTTTAGCATTATGCTGAAGCCTGATCCATTTCATAGAGTAATCCCTTGTGCATTGATTGACCAGATTATGGAAAAGATCACTTTAATCTCTTAGCCTTTACCCTTGACCAAACGAGCTCTATGATGTTGCATAGTTAGATACATGGTTTCTTGATCAATGAATGTTAAATGGAATGGCTGAAGTGAATGTATATGTAAGTTAAGGCTGAGTTCAATCGGTTTTGTGATTACCATGGCTAGATCTTCAAGCAAGGCTGCTTGAATTGCATCTTAGAACTAGTCTTGAGGACATTGACTGTAGCACTCTAATCAGCAAGTTTGGCTATGAGTTCCCAGCATTGCAAGTTCTATTCCTCACTTGGTCGATGCGCTTGCTTGAAGGCAAGCAAGAGCTAAGTTTGGGGGAGTTGATATGTCTGCATTTCAGCACATTTAGAAGCATCATTTAGTGTACATTGCATCCATATCCACAACATTTTCATCATTCTAGAGTCCATTTTAGGTTCATATTGCATACATGTTGCATATGGAGTTGTTAGGTACTTTTGGAGCTACTTGGATGTGAGAAGCATCATAGACTTGGACTAGAAGGAAAAACACAAGTTTGGAGCAAAATTGGACCCGATTCAGTTCGACTCTCTCACTCAACTCGCCACCCCATGGTGAGTTAACACTCAGAAAGGCACTACGGAGGTGACTCGAATTTATGTCACGGATGCAAGCAGCGAGTCAACCAGTTCCATGATTTAAAAGGAACTAACTCGCCTACTTGACTCTCTATAGCCAGCGAGTAGACTCTCTCAAAGGCAGACCAGAAGGAACTCGACCCAGGCCTCGAACTGAATGGCGAGTTGTAACCCAGTTTTTGACAACTCGCCTGTGTAGCTCGCCTACATGGCGAGTTACTATCCTAGAAACTTATTTTGTTGACTTTTTTTTCTCCGCATTGACCTTTTTAGGGTTGGGCTTTTTGGACTATAAATAGCTCTTTTTACCAATTGAGCAGATATCCACGTTTTTAGAGATAGTTTTGGAGATCTAAGTGTTGGTTTTCTCTCTTTGCTTATGGATTTATGCTTAGATCTTGTATGAATGAATGATTTTCTTCTTTAGTTTGTTTAATATTTCTTGTTCATCTTTCTCTTCTCTTTTTAATTATGTACTCCATTTCATTTTCTAGGTTTAAGCTTACATACATGATCCTTGAGTAGATCGCTTAGGGGAATTGAGGAGATGGGTTAGATCTTGGTAGATTTAGTGTTCTGATTGCTTATCCAAGGTTGTTCATGCTAGATCTCTCCATTCTAGGTGCTCTTCATGCTTATTTCATTCTGGCCATGTGAAATTTGATCTCATGCATTTGTGCACACAAGGTGTTTGTAGAAATGCTAGATGGAACGTAGAGTTGGAATCTGCTCCTTTTGCCTAAGAGATTAGATGCTTAGGGTGCTGGTTAGGCTAGATAGATAGTTCTTAATGTTTTCCTTGCTGTAGTCACCATGAGAATGGATTTGATTGTAGCTAAGAAAAGGTTAGAATTCATTAGAGTGATTCTGATTGTTGTTGTTATCTATTTCGTAAAGATCATCAATTAGGTTATTGGATAGGTGATTAGTCACTAGGACTGCTGAGATCGATGACCCTAGCTCCTCGAGACCCCTCCTCAGTTACTTGCATTTCGATTGTAGTTGTTGCTTTGTTTTTCCTTCCATTGCTCAGTTTTTATGTTTCATGCTTTGTTTCCAACCTACTCTGTTTTCTCTGCTTGAATCTTCTAGCTTTGATTAGATTGTGCTTGAATTAGATAGCCTAAGAATACCCTTAGTGCTAGCAACACGCTTATTTGGTTCGATACCTGAAGTACTACGAGGATTTGATAACACACAGAGGTTGCAAAACCTTGCTATCAACAGGAGTGCAAGAGGTTGACTTGGAAGCTCTAGATTTTGAGAAACTAAGATTGATGGCTATGATAAGATTATAAGTGGGGAAATCCTTACATTTGGTAGGAAAGATTGGAGAGGTTGAAGTGGTCATACTCATAGATTCTGAAGCTATAACTAATTCATCTCCAGGTTTCGGACACTAAAACATTGAGGCTCAAGTGAGGAATAGAACTTGCAATGCTGGGTTAGTAAAAAAGTTGAGGCTCAAGGTTTCGGACACTAAAACATTCAATGTCGCTGTGGGAGATGGGCAGATTGTCCAAGACAGAGGTAAATGTGTTGGGATCAATTTACAGCTGCCAAATATAAACATTACGGAGGACTTTCTATGATTAAATATGGGATCAACGGGTGTGGTTATGGGATATTCTTGGCTGGCAAAACTGGGAGAAACAAAGGTGAATAGGGTTTTGCATAGGCTGTGGTTCAAAGAGAATGGAAAGTGAAAATTGGTTATGGGTGATCCGAGTTTGGTGAAGAAGAAAATCACGTATAAAGCAATGCAGCGAAGTAAACAGAAAGGCGACAAACATTACTTGCTAGAGCTAACAGAACTGTTTGACAATTATGGTGAAAAGAGTAATAGTAACAGGAGCTGTAATGTTGTCCAAAGGTTACTGCAACAGTACTAAGAAGTATCTCAGGCACCGGAGGGCACTCAATAAGGAAACGGTACCTGATAGATATCTTATTCCGATTATTGAAGAGCTTCTGAATGAATTGTGTGGAGCAACAGTATTCTCGAACAAGATCGGTTATCATCAGATAAGGGTGAAGAATTCTGATATCCATAAAACTACTTTTAGAACACATGAGGGTCACTATGAGTTCTTAGTGATGCCGTTTGGCCTCACCAATTGATGTGTATACATATTAGCATATTTCATAGCTTTAATATAGTTAATTTTGCATCCATATTCATAGCATAATCATCATTTTAGAGCTCCTTTTGGTTCATTTGCATTGTTTGCATTTGCATTGCATACATTGTACATTTTTTTGTTTTATCAGGAGTTTATCGTCAACTTGGCTATATTGGTGAAGTCAGAAAACCAACTTGGTCATTTTAGTGTAGTCACGAAGTCAACTCGGCCATTTTAGTGTAGTCATGAAGTCAACTCGGCCATTTTGGTGTAGTCACGAAGTCAACTCGGCCATTTTGGTGTAGTCACGAAGTCAACTCGGCCATTTTGGTGTAGTCACGAAGTCAACTCGGCCATTTTGGTGTAGTCACGAAGTCAACTCGGCCACTTTGGTGTAGTCGAAAAATTAACTCGGTTTGGAAGGTGAAGTCGGAGGTGAAGTCTGGTTCAACTCGGGTNAAAATTAACTCGGTTTGGAAGGTGAAGTCGGAGGTGAAGTCTGGTTCAACTCGGGTTCAAAGGTGAAGTCGGAGGCGAAGTCAGTTCAACTCGGGTTCAGAGGTGAAGTCGGAGGTGAAGTCGGGTTCAACTCGG
>OVAX01002681.1:0-26841 GCA_900406405.1 Lepidium africanum | reverse complement strand
ATGTTTATAATTTTTATGAATCGTGGCATTATGTTTTAATTACAAAATCATAAGAGGTATATTTTTATGAAAGAGTGGTTTAATTTTCATACATATATATATATATATATATATATATGTGTGTAATAATTTTATTCTAATTTCTAATTAGTACATGTATCCATTAAAGTATTGTTTACTCTTTTTAATTTGTTTTTAATTATGGTTTAGAATTAAGAGTTTGCTTTAAAAGTGAGTGACGATGTGACATTATAAGAAAAGATCAACATTTTACTTTATGTATATATATATATATATATATAGGTATATAGATTATCAATGACTTCGATGCTGAATCTTTCAGGAAGAAATCGAAGACTCTTTGAAGACCTGATGAAGAAACTCTCCAGTCACTGGCTTATTCTCTTTTCAATCTGTTTGATGCTATCCTTATGTCTTTTCTTTTTTCTAAGTTTAAAACTAGTTTGTTCAAGCCCGTTGTTCTCACGGGTTCTTTTGATGTGTTTGGATCTGCTTTTTGCAAGCCTGATTCTTTTGTTTGGTTAAACTTAATGACAAAACTTAGTTTTTGCGAAGACAAAACTTTTGATGTGTTTGGATCTCATGTCTCGACCCATAAGTCTAGTTTACACGATAATTAATATCTTATTTCTGGAGACTTCAAAAAGTTATTTACCAACCTTACAAATCAAAATATAATATTTTTCCGTGTTTTGTCTTCAATCAGAATACCTTTTCAATAGGTTATTTATCCTAAAATATTTTTCAAATACACCTAACTATGAAATTTTCTCTAGATAATGTACTGAAAAGATAAGCACATTTTAAGCTGATATAAGCTGATATAAGTACTCTGCATGTTGAACTCGACCAAACTATAGATTCCCTCATTGACTCCGATAGTTCATGGAATACATAGCTGTTATTTTCTCTTTTTTGTGCGAGTGATGTTTCGAAAATATTGAATCAGCCTCCGGCTTGTGATTCACATGATGATTGGGTCTGGCCTTTCTCTAAAAATGGTATGTATTCGGCTAGGAGTGGTACAAACCTCGCTGGTCAAATTCGAACCTCCACACGTGTGGTTTCTTCCATGGATTCACAGGTTATTTGTCTCCAGAACCGAATCTGGAAACTAAAAACATGTCCAAAGATTAATTTTTTCTTTGGCGTTCTCTCTCTGAAGCTTTAGGTGTTGCAGCTTGCTTGCGAGCTCATAGTATGCAAGTTCAACCGAAGTGTAAGCTATGTCATATGCATAATGAATCCATTAGCCATGTATTATTTGAGTGTAATATGACATCTTTGGTTTGGTTAAAGGCGGGCATTACTCTCCTGATCTTTTTGGGTTCCGACACCATTGTTAAGTATGTGAGATGGATTCTTAATTATATATATTCTGGTCCTATGTCTTTGGATAAACGTAAGGCTATTCCCTAGATTCTTTGGAATATATGGAAGCATAGGAACAAGAAAATCTTTGGCACTCTTATTCTTAATCCAGGTGTGCTCCTTGCTCAAGCTTTTGATGAGGCGAATGAATGGGAAATTGCTAACCTCACCCCTCCTCTTATGCATGGTACTTTAAGCGATAATCGATCCTCAAAATCTCTTTTCCACGATGGGTGCCTCCGGTGACAGCGACCTTCAAGTGCAATGTTGGTTTCTCATGGGTATCTAATACATGTTTTTGTGGTACTTCATGGCTGCTCCGTGATACCTCAGGTGATGTTAAATTTCATGCCCGTGATGTTGTATCCTCCTCTCGTAGCCGCGGATTGGTTCAAGAGTCTTATTTGGGCAATGTAAAGTTTGCTTGATCTTTATATTTTGGACGTTGAATTCTGGATTGAATGCCCCCAAGTTGTTGCTGCAACGTCTAACCCAAGAGATTGGCCACGTTTTCGATTTTTCTTGGATCATCTTCAATGGCTTTGTTGCAAATTCCACAGTTGCTCTATCTTCCACTCTTCTCCTTCGGCGAACAAAGTAGCTATTGTCGTGAGTGTGACCCGGGATGGTCGTTTCCATTCTTATTTGGCTGTTGGATAATTCCTTAGCTTAGACTCCAAGTTATCTTTAGATAAGAATTAGTTACTAGAGATAACACTAAATAAAATAGGACAAGATTTATGGAAATCCTAATAGGAATAGGGAGTTAGCCTAATTCCTAATAGATTAGGGAGATTAGCCTAGTCTATAAATAAAGTCATTAGGGAGAGTTGTTCCCTAAGATTTGTGAAAGTATTTTGGTTAAGTTTTGAGCAAGTTTCTTAATCAATAAAGAAGAGCAAGTTCTTTAAAAGTATTTTGCAAATTTTGATTTCAATTGGTATCAGAGCTTGAGTCAAAGATCCGATCAAGTAAGGAGAAATTGCACGTAGCCAAGGATGGGGGACGTGATCTCTAACAACCACCGCGAAAAGACCCTAGTGTTCCATCGATCCAATGTCCTATGTTATCATCAACAAACTACACAGTTTGAGCGATGAGAATGAAGATTACACTTCAAGTCAGTGAAGTATGGGAAACAATTGAACCAGGATCTACGGACTTAAAGAAGAATATCACAGCCATAGCTCTCTTATTTCAATCTATATGACTTCTCATAGGTCTCGCAGCTACAAACAGCTGGGAAATTCATCATCTAGATGTCAAAACAGCTTCTTGAATGGAGAATTGAGTGAAGAAGTCTATGTGAGTCAACTGGAATGCTTCATTAACAAAAGAGGAGAAAACAAAGTTTGACTACACAAAGCTTTGTACGGTTTAAGACAAACTCCAAGAGCATGGAATGTGAAACTCGATCTTGATCTCAAAAGGATGAACTTCAAGAGGTGTGTAAAGGAGTCCACGGTCTACATAAAGAACGAAAATAATGAATTTCTGATTGTAGTAATCTATGTCGATGATCTCTTCATTACTGGATCAACTCAAAGAATCATAAAGCAATTCAAGAAAGATATGTCAAGAGAGTTTGAGATGTCAGATCTAAGGAAGTTGACATATTATCTTGTNATATGTCAAGAGAGTTTGAGATGTCGGATCTAGGTAAGTTGACATACTATCTTGTAATTGAAGTAATTCAAGGTAATGATGGGATAAAGATAAAGCAAGAAGGATATGCTAAAGGGATCCTCAAAGACACGAAAATGGACTCATGTAATGCAGCCCAAGCACCAATGGAATCGAATCTAAAACTTTCTAAGGCTGAAAATGAATTTGAGATTGATGCCATGGGGTATAGACTAATGATTAGATGTTTACGTTATCTAGTTCACACAAGACCGGATATAGCATATGCAGTTGGAGTGTTAAGTCGATATATGCAAAGTCCAAAGGAATCACATGGAAAAGCACTCAAATATGTCTTAAGGTACATCAAAGGTACAACTAACTTTGGTTTACACTTTAAGATAAATGTATCAAGGACAATCGTTGGGTATAGTGATAGTAGTCACACCATTGATCTTGATGATGGTAGAAGCACCTCCGGACACATCTTCTATCTTAGCTCATCACCAATTACTTGGAAATCACAAAAACAGCCACAATTGCTTTATCCTTTTGTGAAGCCAAATTCACGACTGCCACCAAAGCCTCAAAGTAAGCAATATGGTTTAAGGAGCTAATGAAAGAAATCGTGGATGAAGACAAGAAGGTCAAGCTAAGGATCGACAAAAAATCGACCATTGCACTCACAAAGAACCTAGTTTTTCATGGAAGTAATAAACACATACTCTCTAAATATCACTTCATTTGAGAGTGTGTGGAAAACAACCAAATCGAAGTTGAGCATGTAATCGGTGAAGAACAAAAGCGGACATTCTCACAAAGCCATTAGGAAAAATCAAGTTCAAAGAAATGAGAGACAAGCTAGGTGTCATCGATATCATTGCTCCCGGAGTTCAAGTCGGAATTACGGGGGTGAATGTTGGATAATTCCTTAGCTTAGGTTCCAAGTTATCTTTAGATAAGAATTAGTTACTAGAGATAACACCAAATAAAATAGGATAAGATTTATGTAAATCCTAATAGGAATAGGGAGTTAGCCTAACTCCTAATAGGGAGAGTAGTCTAGTCTATAAATAAATTCATTAGGGAGAGTTGTTCCCTAAAGAAGTAATTTGGTTAAGTTTTGAGCAAGTTTCTTAATCAATAAAGAAGAGCAAGTTCTTTAAAAGTAATTTGCAAATTTTGATTTCATTGACTTCTGGTGCACCTCGCTGGCTCTTACAGGTTATTGAAGATTATCGGTGTTCACTTAGCTCCCGATGACTCTAGTGAATGATTTATCTTCTTTCTCATGTTTTTTGTCGTTGCTTTTCCTTTCGTCTTTGTTTTCAAACTCTTCATTGTTTCTTTCTTTCTTGATAATAATAACCAAGTGACAAAAAACAAAATTCCACCATATTTCACGAACTCAGAATATTACAAAATGACTATTGGTCAAAAATTAAGAATTTCTATGGTTTATCACTAAAAACGGAAAGTCGATTCGTAAAATACTGAAATCATGGTATTAATCGGATTGGATCGACAAATATATTCAATCCAACCAAACAAAGTCAAAACTCGTGGACTGATATACTTCATATTTGTTGGTTTTGAGCTCATTCATACGTCTGTTTCAGAGTCTTTGTTTGCATTTTTAGAGTCTTTTCAGGTCAAAAGAGATGAAGAATTGGAATCATGCTCGATGGATTGCATTGGAGAAGAATTGAGCATTTTCTGGAAGTTCCAGCGCGAAGATCGATCAATCAAACAGCATAATAAAGAAGCACTCAATTTGAAGATCGACTTAGCAACATGGAGATCAACCACTGCTTAAGTGATCGATCGATCAGTGCACTGTGAGCATATACCTAGTTTCCTATTTTCGTACCTATAAATACTCTTTTTCCCATCATTTTGAGAGAGAGGGTTCCAAGCAGTCTTTAGAGAGTTTTGAGAGTCTTTTGAGCAGCCACGCTTGTAACTTTGGGAGAAGATCTCTTCCTTTGGAGAAGATTTCTGAACCCTATCTTATTTCAATTTAATTAATTATTTTTATCCATTTATATTCTTTGATTGTTCTTCACTTCATGTTTGAGTAGATTTACCAATCAAGTTAGGAAATTTTAAGGTTTTAGAATTTAATTGTTAAGGAACAAATAGGATTTATCAATAGAAGATTTTCCATCAAAACTCTTGTTTAATGCTTGGGTTAGATCTGGCCGCCTAATCTATGAATCTAGGTTGTTAGCATTCCAGAAGCTTGTTAAGAATCAGACCTAGTTTAGATGAGCAATCGTGCATTAACCAACGAGAGTTGATGTTAAGAGGGATTGTGGATAATTGAACCTATTCGAATAATGCATGTTTATAATCTGAAACTAATGAGAGTTAGGATCCTTAGATTTATTTATAGAGGGGTAAGCGCAGCGAGAGTTGATTTATCTAAACTTATGTTCAAGTCGAGAATTGGTTAAGAAGTAATTCCTAAATAGTTTCTCATACAAGAGTCATGTTTCCTGATGAATTTTCAATACCTGATGCTTTTATTTATTTATCTTCATATCGTTCATAGTTTGTTTAGTTCCCATCATTTATTGTTCGTCTTAGCTCTAGTTTAGTCTAAAAGATCGATAGTGTAACCATTGGTCTCTGTAGAATTCGACCCCTAAATACTACTTCGTTTTGTTGTGCATGTACAGTAAAATATTAGGATAAAACTCATTTGTATCATGGACCTTGGACCTAACTGCACATTCCACAATTCCACATTTACCAGTTGTATAATTGAATAATAGAAAAAAGTGGAATTACGTGGAATATTTTTAATAAAATTTAGTACATGTCATAATAAGTTTTGTGGAAAAACCCATTTTTGTTTTCTTTTTTAAAAGCCACAATATTATACATATATATATATATATATGTATCGATCCTATATTATTACAGCCTTATATTTTCAAAGTAATTATAATATTATGTCTAAATTTACTGAATAATCAAAACTTTAGATAGTCATGGATATATCTAGATCCAAAGAATCAAATCATTTCAATCCGAAAATGATATTAAATTGAATTAAAATTGAACAAATATTCGAATGAAACCAATAATTAATATATTCAAAAAATAAATTGAAACGTGAACTAAACTGAATGCGTACCCAAAATATAATTATATATCTAAGAAATATTGTTTATATTTATACTTTTTAATTTTAAATACTCAAAAGTATAAAAGTAAATTTGAATAAATTTTTTTATTTTGGATTGAAATAACCAAAAAAATCTGAATGTTCAAACTTTTAATTAAATTTTGATATTTTAGAATTTTTAATTTAAATATTAATTAGTTGAATTTTTAAAAATATGAAAATATTTGAACTCGAACCGTTCTAAACTGAAATAAACCAAAAAAAAAAAAGAGTACATGTCATTGTGTTAGTACGTCAAAGTGTTAATGTTAAAGTTTGTAATGCCTTCACACTTTGGAGCTTCATCACGAAAATAATTTACAATAAATTAATAACATATTGGCTAAATGATTTTTATTTGTTTGGCTAAATACAAACAATTTGAAAGATAATTAAATAATAGATGTATGATCAGTCTGATATTTCACTTGGCTCGGACTCGATTTAGCTCGAGTTTTTTTTTTTTGTATATAAACCTAGTAACAAGGGTTTAATCCACTACGTAAGGTAGATTAAATTGAGTTAGAGCAAATTTTAACTATGAATTAGATTTTGTCGATCTAATTATTTAAAAGAAAATTCCACTAGATTCCACATTCAGCAAAATTCAGTTGTTACCATTTGATTTTAAGTAATTCCGCAAAATTCTGCATTAAAAAAGTAAAAAAATCTACAAAATTTTGCATTCAACATAATTCTGTAGTTGCCATTTACACCTCGTTGGAGTCTTGAACAAAAACTCTTGTGTTTCCACTTCTATATATATATATATAAATATAAGTAAATGATTAAGAACAAAATAAAAGTCACATCGAATTGAGTTGAAATATGTGGCATTGATTTCTAAGTATATTCGATTTCACATCGGAAAATAATTAGTCAAACAAGAGTCTAAAAAAGTAAACTGTCAACTATATTAACCGAGATATAACTTTGTTGATTAGATAATGGAATGGACACAATTTAGCGAGAATGAGTCAACATGACTAAGTCAAACATGAAAAGAGTGACTATAGTCTGCCCTAACTGGTGTATTGAGGAATTTTGTGGAATGGTGGAATTTTTAAATTCCTCAAACTTTTTTTCCACATGTACCATTTGATTTTGTGGAATAGTGTAGAATAATGTTCTGGAATTGGCCTTTAAAATATTTATTTTTATTTTCATTTGTGTTTTATATTTTTCTGGTACACTTTATATGTGTCAAATAGCTTTTTTTTTGTTTGTATTTTTATTGTTTTTAAATGTACAAATAGTTCAAAAGAAAAAGCATAATTAAAATTTATATGAAATAATTATTTTTATAAAATATTAATTTATGAAATTTTATTATTTTAGTTTTGGATTATTTAAATTTTTAATATTAGGTAGTTATTTAGCGGGATAAAATAAAAATTATTCTTTAAAGTTCAGTAAATCTACTTTGGCACTAGATCGTAAATTCAAATCTCATACAATTCTATTTGGAGTATTGAATAAATATTTTTTGGCTAAATACAAATAATTTGAAAGATAACTAAACAATAGGTGTATAATCACTCTCATAATTTACTTACTTTGGTTTTAATCCGGTTTAGCTCGAGTTCTAACTTTTTTTTGGTATATGAACCTAAAATCAAGGGTTAAACCAACTACATAAAATAGGTAAAATGGAGTCTTAAACCATACTTGGCTATGAATTAAATTTTGTCGATCTAATTAGTTATAAAAAAAATTCCGCCAGATTCCACATTCAGCAAAATTCAGCTGTTACCATTTGATTTTGAGCAATTCCGCAAGATTCCGCATAAAAAATAAAAAAAAATTCCGTCAAATCTCGCATTCAGCACAATTCCGCAGTTACCATTTACACCTCTATGTACAAATATTATTTTATTTTATTTGTGTATTTATATATAATGGATAAAATATAATCATTTCATGTTTTTGATTACAATGCATTCTTATATGATAAGTGCATATTTATGTTCAAACTAGTGGTATCTAATTAAAATTTTATTAGTATATAGGCATAAAATGACTAAAACATATATTAATTCTATGTATATATATTGCTTTTATTGCCTTTTGTGCATAAAAGAGTTGATCCCCTTTTGGAGGATCTCCTATTCTATTTATAAACCATAGAAGCGGTTACAAGTAGATTCGAATAAGAAAAATATACAATTTGATAAGATTTGATCTTATCAAGAAAGATTCTCGCTAGATCTTCAGAAGTTTTTCTTTTCGGAATAGGAAAACTTCCATTTCTTGTTATGATGACGTGTCATCCGACTTCCTTCAAGATTTGACGCGCTCCTGAGAAGGAATTCTTCCGATATAAGATGAATGTCCGAGTTGACACTTCGATCATTTATTCTGAGTTGAACACTCAGTATGTTGGATTATTGTTTATCGTGGACTGAAGTAGGATCTCGGATCCACCTCTAACATATTAGAATATAGGCAGAAAATGATTAAAATATATATTTTGTTTAATACTTACTGAATTAGTGGTCATATCAGATGATACTGAATTAAGTATTAACTTACACGTAATCCACCTCCCTCTTATTGAGAAAATGATGATTTTTCAATTGTGATTGTGGAGATACAAAATTCGATATATGACTTTTTTACGTGAAGTTACATAATTACGTGAAATTGAACTTTGATTACATAACTATTTGAACTGCAAAACCTCATAATTAAATCTAAATTTTTCAAATTTTCAAATCATGTTTTAGATTTGTTCTTAATAGATAAATGGTTTAATCGTCAAGAGAGAATATTTGTTGCTTTTGCTGCTCTTGAGCACTGTATATATCTGAAAGGTTCAGAACTTTTTATATATTATAAAAAAAATTTGGAGGATTACTTGTTTCTTTAGTTACCATTCTTTTCTCCAAAATGTAAAATTTCTATCATTATTTCATTTGAACTAAGCATTACTTAGAGATAATAATAAAAAAAATTTTGCCGAGTTGCTTTCAGTTTGGTAGTTAGGATGATCCAGCTAATGACTTGGCATTAGGGTTCGATTCCTACCCGTTGCATTATAGTAGCTTAAAAAGGAATTATGGGAATGAATTTTATGCTATTGATCGAGATTTATCGATTGAATGTTGACAAAAAAAAATTTTGTATCTAAATCGAGAAAGAACAAATATTTGAAGTTACTATTCGTTATTGTTTAACTAAAAAAATAGTATTCATTGTTGTTGCATTTCGACACAAAAATTGTGTACTTCTGTAAATGAGATGTTATTACATTATAGAGTCTTATTTGATACTAAAACTTAATAAATAACTGCTTAATAAATGTTATAGTGTTATTATTATCTATTTTAAATATTTGAGTACAATAATATCCCTTTGTTAAAGTTTAATTTTCTCCAACCTAAAATTCAACAATTAACATAATCAGTTTTTCTTAATATATATTATTTTTCTAATTTATGTGAAAAAGCCTTTTGTCTTCCTAGGAAATAAAATTTTGAAATATAATATAAAGCGTATTAACAATTTATTCAACATAGTTTTAAGCACAAAATTTTTTTATTGGTAACATTGAATAGCTCATTGACAAATAATATATTTATTTTACTATCGATTATTACTTTATATAGAATTAGTGGTTGCAACAGCCGCTTAAAAATAATATTTTTTAAACAAAATTATTTTTGCATTCTCTGTCATTTCTCTCTTTACATAAATTCACCATCGCCGATTTTCCTTTTCAGCGGTCGGTGTTTCTCACCGCCACCAAAAAAGGAGACCATTGTCTACAGCTCTTCATCTAATGCCTTTTTGCTGGTATCCTTGTCCAAAAGCGTAGTAGATATAGAATAATGTTTTCTTCATTGTACCTCCACCGTAGTCCAGATCTGTTGGTGGTGCGGTGTCTCCTCTGCTCTCTCCTTATCCATGTCCATGCGAGGATGGTGGCTTACGGTCAGATCTGTGTTCTCCCAAAAGTTTCTTTGAAGTTTTTTGGTTATTTACTCCATCATTCATGGGAGTTTATCACAAGGTTTCCTTTATTCTAGTTAAATATTTGTATTTTTTAATAAGGAAGTATAGTATGGTGTTGGTGTCCCTTTGTCTTAAGCGAATCGTATCCTTCATCACCCATTGATGAATCGATGAAGAGGCTGTTTTTAGTCTCCTCTACAAAAACCAAAAATCAGACTTGGACGAGTTCTGATGAGTTGTTGCTTCTCCTTAACCAACAAAGTACAAGGGAATGAAGCACATTGATATTAATGTTTCAAGTCTATTCAAGTCGAGAAAATCAAAATTGCAATGTAGCTGATGTTTAATCTCCATTGTAATTTTATTAGTCTAATTACCATGTACCATGGGTCTGTTGTAGACTTGTAATCTGGTTTCTATTTTCTAATAAAAGTTTTCATTACGGAAAAAAAATATTTTAAGTGAATATTTATTTCCTAACAAAACAATTTTCATATTTAAGGATTAATAAGAAAAAAAATCCTAAAAAATCTTGATCATTTTAATATTACATATACATGTATTAAACAAAAGTTATATGCTAAATCATTTCTATTCATTGCTGATAAAAAAATTTTCGGTGTAACTTATAATATTACTAAATATCAATACTATTATATAAATATATTAATTATCTTGTTAGTATATTTGTTAATGGTGTATTATAAATGTTATTATGCTAACATTTATTGTAACTGTTTTTTTTTGTCAACATTGGGCCACAACTGGCCGGCCCAGTAGCCAAGTTCCTGGATAATGCAGACGGCGGAACTCGATCCCTGGATGTGCAAGTGTGTATGCCTTTCGTGGACTTACCGCCTGCCACTAGGCTAAAGGCCACTTGCATTTATTGTAACTGTATAACCACATGGATATATTGTATTGTATTGATAATATAATGTCTTAATAATAAAAAACCATTTGTTATTTTTTCAATTATCTAAAACATATTTATCACTCATTAATTTAACCCATATTTCAACTAGTCATTTAGACTTTTTATGGGTATGATTTCCAAACAAACTTATAAATGAAATTTGGAAACAATATATATAATTTGTATCAGAGAAATTTATTAATTTTTTATTATTACATTATTCAACTGCTGTGTCACTGTTCACTACTCGTTTTTAAACTATTTTTGTTTAAATGGTGTCACTAATCGGACAAATCATACTTGAAGTGAAAAATAGACTTTGACTTGCAATTTTTTTGAGCAGTACACGAGCATCCACGTGGTTTATACGTGGCATTTATGTCTCTTAATACTTTCATAATTATTGTTTTATAACCTCTTTAAAAATTAAATTTAAATTTATAACTTAATCTAATTAGGTTTACGGCAAATGGACTCACGGAAATTGACGTAAGCATTCTGACGTATTTTCTCTTACGTCAATTGCTTCCAACCTTTTAAGAAAAGAAAAAAAAGAAAAGTTATAAAGTATCTACCAATAAGATACACTTAAGATCTCAACATGTAATTAATTATTAACACTTATTTTAGTAACTATTAAGTCTATTGGTTTCTACACATTTTTAATCTAAAGTTTGTAACAATAAAGTTAATATATTTTGTAACAAAAGGTGTGTAAGTTTATTTTAAAAGTCTTACTTTACATGAATCACATGATAGCTTTACTCGGCATATTCTCAGTATAATTTAGTAAAGCTAATATGATTTTTGAGAAATTTAATGCAGTTGTTTTATTTAAATTGCATTAATACTGTAAAGTTGTGAATTAGTGCTACCTAAATTTGAATTAAGTGTCTAACTATTACTCCCTTTCCTTCTCTATATAAAAAGTTTTATGTGGTTAATTTTTTTTATTAACATTAAACTACAACTAACCAATCTATTAACCAAATTCTTACATAATGTATGTAGTAAAATTTGATCTCTAAATATATAAGTGTGTCTGCCTTTAATAGAATTACCACATATCACTAGACTACATGTATTTATGTGATTAATTTAAATGCATAAGAATTAAGATAAACATGCAATTATTTAAAATAGTTACAATATATTTGAAGCTGTAGATAAAAATAATATGAGAATCAAATTTGTAATGTTGAAGATATAACACATTATTTATTTAGTATAGTAGAACATCATTATTCTATATGTATATTTTGTCAACAATTCAACCTGTAATTCAAAATTTTCAAACTTCAAATAATATCACACAAGAATATATGATTTTTCAGAATTAATTCCGGTAAAAAAGTATTTCAGATATAGACTTTGTTTTCCATCACTTTTCTACATTTATCACGATAATAAAAATCAATTAAAAATATTTATATTTTTTATGAATCAATTATTATGTTCGAAACAAATGAAACTAATAATTTCTTATACAAAATCATCAGAATATAACATATATATATATATATATATATATATCTGAATACTGAAAAAAAAAATTTGTATACGGTTACATGTTATATATATTTATTTTGGTGATGCATGCAAAGGCAATTTGAGTCTTTTGACCATTAAATTTTCAACTACTTGTCCTATAAGGCGTAGTATTACAATTAAAAATAGTAATGGAAAAAATTGTCCAATTAGTATAAGATCCGTAAAAGATCTGAGCTTAAAGATATCTTTACAAAATTTTTAAATAATATATGTCACAATTTTGGTTAGGCCAGAGTTTAAGAAACTGATGAAGCGTGGTCCCAAACTAGACATATTTATATGCCCATTGAACTATTATGGTTTCAACTCTGGTCCACAAACCATGATTCTAAGCAAATTGTCACCTAGGCTTGTCAATATCAGAAAATGAGACAAAAAAAAACATAATGGTTTATAGGCTGGGAAGAGCTAGTTAGATGAATTAGATAATTTGGTTCGGTTTTGCTGTACATCGAGTATTTTTCTTAATTGTCCTATTTTAGTTTTTCTCGTGTTGGAATCTTTAAACTTTTTTTTTGGGATTTAGTTTTTGGAATATTTTTTCTAGCCTAGTTATGTATTCTATAGTTGTATTTCTTGTTTATTGATCAATCTGATACCAGAAATTTGAAACTAAAAGCTTACTTTCTATATATTTTGAAAGTTTTATTTTTTATAAGGAAATATTCTAAACAAACTTGCGTTACATTCATCCGGTTTTATCGATAAAACAAAAGAAAATACCTTATTGAAATACCTACGTCGACAGAAAAAAAAAATATTTTAAAAAGCAAAACCCAAAAGAAAAACCACAATATACAAACATAAAAGTGATCTAGTCAAAACATATAGCAATAAAAAATGTCTAAATTAAATTATTTACCCACAAAACCAGAGATAGGAATTACCACAAAAGATAGCCATCAAAATGGATGATGAAACAATCTTATATAGCGAATAAATGAACAAACTTCTGTTCTTGTAAGAAATAAAACCCAAAAATCTTTTGGAATTGGTGAAGTCGAGAATATGGAACTACTTGACGCTTCGATAGAACTTTAATATGATCGAGTCTAGTATATCTTAATCAATCATGGAATTTCTCATGTATTCTAAAAACTAATTAGAAACATATAATTTGAGTATCCATGTTGATGAGAACGAGCTAGCTTTTAGACCTCCTTTATATTCAATTGACTCATTTGCAAGCTAAATCCACTTAAAATCTTGCTTTAAGTATAAAAATGATTAATAAGTGTCACATTTTTTCTAAAGGGACCCATGATGTTAACATGTATTAATTTTTACTTGAGAATATGATTGGACAACAGTTTAATATTTTCTTTTTTTGGCCAACTAAACCCTTAAAAATATGAAAAAGTAAATTTCCCACTTTTGTGGGTACTTTGTTTTTTAACCCCAAAAATATAATAATGGTTTAGAAATCATTTGTCGTTATATCAAAATTTCATTGAACTTGCTGCATTGAATCTACGCATGAAAGTAACCATGAAAGTTCTTTATTACTTATTTTAATGCAAATAGATTTTCATTCTGTTGTTAAATTTATTTGCTTTTTTCTTTTTTCTTTTTTTTTTCAGATTTTGTATCTATATAAGCAGTCTTCTCCTAACAAGATATCTCCTCTTCTCTTAGCTTTAACAGACGAAAACACTTAAACAATCTTTTTGGAAATGAATTGCCCATCAAACCCTAGCCCTAGTTCCATAGAGTATGAAGAACTTTTTAAATTCGATGATTTTGAATTCGATTTTCAGAAGATCATGGAAGAGATCAGTCGTGAGGATCATTCTTCATCATCGGCTTTGAGTTGGACTTCATCAGAAAAATTAGTGACTCCAGAAGTCACAAGTTCAGCTCAAACAAGCCTAGCTAACTCACCTATGAGCTCTGAATTGTGAGTCTACTTTCATATCATGATAGATATACAATATAAAGAGATATATACTTCTATAAAGTCAATACTTCGATAAATTAATACAGTTATTTGGTTTCAAATTTATCCTTTGTTGATGAATGCAATTTATTTAACAATGATATGTTTGGATAATTTTGATATAGAGAGGACAAAGATGGGATCAAGAAGAGGAAGAGAAACAAAAACGATCTGATAATTCATCAATTTAAGACAAGATCAATTGAAAATCATGCTTTAGATGATGGATATAAATGGAGGAAATACGGCAAGAAACCGATAAGGGGAAGTCCTTTTCCAAGGTAAATAATCGATTTCTTACTTCATATAGGACTTGTAATAGTTTATAAAAGAGCTTGGATTATATCTAGTAGTTGCATATATATGATATATATAGTTTCTGATGATTTGAGTATCCACTTGATAAATTAAGAAACAATGCAAATATCTCTTTTAAAGTATCTAATAGTTAAGTGTAAATTAGACAACTTGAGAGAACTAATTTAGTGAATTGGCTGTCAGAGTTTTAACAGTAATTATTCCATTTTTTGTATTAAGCTTATCTGTTTGCTAAAAGAGAGACAATACCTTGTTTATAGGACTAGTACGAAATAAGATATAAACCTATAGTACATGAGATTTTACCTTCAAATTAGTATGAGATTTACCTTTAAATTCTTGTTGCATAAGAGAAGCGTATCAAATGGTTAAATATCCACTACTGCAGTCTTTCATACCATAGTCTAATTTCAGGGAATTTCATATCCTCAAACGATATAACTGAATTTTAAGTTATAGATTAAACTTTGCAAATCTATTTTTTTTAAATAAAAAATATTGAATCAACAAGATCTGATTTATAACCCAAACTCCTAAACCCCAAAAATATATCACATGAAACTATATAATTTTCTAGAATCAAGTTCCAGTAAAAAAGTAGAAAATAAATATTTAATTATTTGATTAAAGATATTTATATAAAAAAACACTTGTGCATGAATTGATAATATTTTCATAATCACTATAATAATTATAAGAATATACATTCCTATCTGAGTTTTGACTAATAAGTTAGACATAAATTTGAATATAAAAATCTTCACTAGCTAATATATCTTTAAATGTGTAGGTAGTGTATAATATATAATATATGGTTAGTGTTCCCTCTCCAGAGGAGATGTTGCTTGTCCACATATACGTTTCAACATGCAATATATATATATATATATATATATCACCAAATTTATATACTATATGTCTTGGTGTTTGTTAGTGAAATTATCACTTATATTTAGATATGGACCATGTGTCCTGCCTAAACAATAAGTATAAAAACATAACATCTATTGACTAGAAACTATATAATTGTAAAGAACCAAGTCGGTCGGATTTTAAAATTTCCTTAAATAGTTATGTTTATATATTTCCACTTATACAAGTTGCGATATAAAGCTTATAACAATAAACACTTGAGAGTATAATAAACTTATTTGTTGTATGTCCTTTGATTTCAAGTTGACACAAAGGACAATAACTAATAAAGTACTATCCATTGAAACTATGATTATTGGACCACACTTTATATATACTATAATCTGATAAGATCGTTTAGAGTTTATACTAATTAAAGAATTATATTGTTAATTATTTGCAACAGGCATTATCACAAGTGTTCGAATCCAGATTGTGTTGTGAAGAAACAGATCGAGAAAGACATCAATGATCCAGATTATGTTTTGACTACTTATGTTGGGATTCATAACCATCCAAGTCCTTCTGTGGTTTATTGTGATTCAGATGAGTTTGATCTTAAATCTCACAATAATTGGTGTTTTCAGACAAATACGTATAATTTTTCGCATTCTGCTTCATATTGATTTTACTTACAAGGTTTTGTGTGTGTATTATAGTGTATATAACCATTAATTTTGACAGAGTTTCAAACGGATAGCTTTGTCCGAATCGATGGATTACTTGTATATTGCGATTATAAGCTGTCACCAGATGTAACCTTTTTTTTTTTATATATAAAATGTATCCAGATGTAACTTGTTGCTGTTGGGTCTGTTTTGTAATGTATTGAAACACTGGAAATATAATAGAAACCATTTTGTATATGCGAGTTTAATAGTAACTTCAGTATATCTTAACTGATTTAGTTATTATTATTGTTGGGTTGTTTATTAAAATTATAGGTTAAAGGTGGGCTAAAATCGGAAAGACCCATAACGTTAATGACCGACGCTATCTTGCTGCTTCTTAATTTAATTTAAGGATAAGGTTTTACTTATGTATAAATACATGAAAAAGCATATAAAGAAGGAGTTGATAAGAAATAAAATTGATTGGATACAAAAAGGGAGAGTCTTCAGCGAAAGTTTGAATGGAGAGATCATTTGACAATATTCATCTTCTTGGTGATGAATCATATCAGAGACTAAGACTTCTTCTTTACCAATCTTTCTTTGTTTTCTTTGCTTCTTTTTCTTTCTATTCTTTTCAGATATTCAACTTGATTTCTGCGTACGTCAAAAATCAAGTAACAGAGTTAATGCTCTAAGTATAATCTTGTAGGCTTGTATAAGTGAGGAGGCTTAATTTGCTTAAACACAGAAGTGTCCAAGCCCGAAGCTATATAGTATTCAGCTTCGGTTAAGTTTTCAGGTTTTTATGATTCTTAGAATTCACGTAACAATTCTCTTCTTTTTTCAATTATATGTTTATTAATGAAAATTATCGTAAGATACATAAGATAGATGGATTTGGTTCAATGCCAAAAAAAAAAAATAGAATCAAAGTGATTCCATTAGTTGATGTCAACAAAAAGGAGAACATTCTGAAATCAATGAAATGATAAAATGAATTTAGAAAAATTTAAAAAGTTGACATCTTCATGGTGAAACACTAGCTGACGGATGAACAGAGAGACAGAAGAACAGAGAGTGTGCCGAAGAAGCCAAGGTTGAGAGTATATAAAACACTTTTTAATTCTTTAACATGATGTTAAAATCTACATGTATTTTTTTCTACCAAATTGACTTCTACTTAGAAGTTTTGTTATAGACCCATCATTTTGGTATCAGAGCTTTAATATATTGTTAACTATGTGAACACTTAAAACACAAGAAGAAGCAGAACAGAACAAGTTTCTATTGAGAACGATTGTCGTCTAAATAAGACATTACAAGAAAACGTAAACAAAGTTGAAAAGTTTATTCTTAAATAAAAGCTAAAACATAAAGATATTGACTGAACTCATTATTGATGTAAACACCACCAGTCACCACTCTGATCCTTCAATCCCTCCCTTGAACTAAAATCCCTTCATTCAGTTTACATCTTTTTCTTGCACACCTATTCGAGTTCTGAGTGTCTCGAAAGTCTCCAATTTAATAGCTTTAGTCATCAAATCTACAAACTGATCATGTGTTGTGCAATACTTCAGTAGAATTTCTCCCTTGCTCACTAACTCTCTCAAGAAGTGGAAGCGGACATCAATATGCTTACTCCTTCCATGTAGAACTAGATTTTTCGATAACAAAATTGCAGAATTATTTTCACAGAACAATGTAGATTCTTCAGTCTGAAGTTCACCAATTTGTTCTAAGACATTACGCAGCCAAACAGCTTGACATGCTTCAATGCAGCTAAAACAAATTCTGCCTCAGTGGTGGACAAAGTAATTATTGGCTTTCTTTGAACACCATGAGACGATGTTTGCTCCCAAAAGAAAAACATATCCAGAAGTACTTTTTCTATCATCAAGACAGCAAGCATAATCACTATCCATAAAGCTTACGAGATCCAAATGTTCACACTTTGTATAACGTACTCCAAATCTCATAGTCCCCTTCACATACCTCAAGACTCTTTTTGCAACAAGTAGATGTGATTCTTTGGGCTGCTCCATGTATCTGCTTATGAGATTAATAGAGAAAATTAGAGTGGGCTTTGTTACTGTCAAGTATCGCAAGCTTCCGACCAGTTTTTTAAACTCAGTAGAATCAACATTATTTCTAGCATTCTCTTTAGTCAATCTCTGTCCAGGAACCATTGGGTTTCTAACAGATTGTAGTCCTCCATTCCAAATTTCCGCAGTAACTCCCTTGCAAATCTCTCTTAGCCAATAAAAATTCCTTGTTCATCTTGAATAACTTCCACACCAAGAAAGTATTTCATTAGACCAAGATCACTCATCGAGAACTCCCTCATCATTGACTCCTTAAAAGTCATGATTAATTCCTCAGAATTTCCTGTGTATATCAAGTTGTCAACATAAAGACTGACAATGAGAGCTTGTGTACCTTCAATCTTCACGAAAAGTGTATGCTCACAATAGCATTTCTGAAAGCCATTTAACGAGAAGAATCTTTCAATTCTACTGTACCATGCCCTAGGTGCTTGTCTAAGTCCATAAAGGGCCTTTTTCATCGTATACACCATATTTGATCTGTTTGAAACCTCAGATCCTTTAGGTTGTTCAATGAAGACCTCTTCCTCCAATTCTCCATGCAAGAAAGTACTTGTAACATCAAATTGGTAGATATTCCATCCCTTCTGTGCAGCCACACCAATAATAGTACGAATTGTATCCCACTCAGCAACAGGTGCAAAGATTTCATGAAAATCAATACCTTCGGTTTGAAGATATCCCTTTGCGACCAGCCTCGCCTTGAACTTTTCAAACTCACCCTTTTCGTTAAGCTTTGTTTTGTAGACCCACTTAACACCAACAGCTTTGGCTCCTTTCGGTAACTCAACAAGTTCCCAAGTATTATTATCTTCAATAGATCAAATCTCTTCCTCCATAACAATACGCAAATGTTCTAGTTCAACAGCTTCATCGAACCGACTTGGATCACTTTCTGTAACAAACATGATCATAACATCGCCGTCATTTTCCTCCACGAAGAAGCTACAATCTCTTGATATGAATCCTTCATCCAAACTGGTGAATGTCTCACTCTTTTTGTGTTACCTTCTTTAGCGCCTCTAGTTTCATTAATTGGTACCAAACAATCTGCACTTAATGAGTCTGTAACAACATCTACAGAAGCCACTCATTCTGATGAAGGTTCCTCTTCAGACACCACACGCTCTGGTGTATGTTCTTCTCCTTCTGAATCTGTAGCAAAATCTGACACTAGAAATTTTAATTCCTCCGAGGTCTCCTCCCAATTCCAAGCCTTATCTTCCAAAAATTTCACGTCACGGCTGATAATGATCTTCTTATTTTTTGGATTGTACAGACAGTAAGCCTTCGACTCCTTTCTAACTCCAAAGAGAACACACTTGATGCTCTTTTCGTCAAGCTTACATCGCCTTTCATAAGGAACCATAGCAAAGGCTATACAACCAAAAACACGAATGTGTGCAACTGAAGGACTTTTGTTCAGAATATGAACTGCATATTGAACAGCCTCAGACCATAACTGCTTAGGTACACTCATACCAAACAACATACATCTTGTGGTGTTGAGCACACTTCTATTTTTTCTTTCTGTGATGACATTTTGTTGTGGCATATATGCAACCGTGAGTTGGCTCTTGAATCCATTGGCAGCACAAAATTTCTGAAACTCAAAAGAGTTGAACTCACCACCTCTATCAGTACGAAGACAAACAAGATTGAGACCAGATTCTCTTTCAACAGCAACCTTAAATTCCTTGAAAACTCTAAAAGCATTAGATTTTACAGCAAGGAAATAACACCAACACTTCCGACTATAGTCATCAATAAAGTTAAGTATGTACCGACTTCCTCCTTCAAACATTGGAGTAATTGGTCCACATAGATCACTGTGAACAAGTTCTAGTACACGACTAGACTTCCATGAATGAATTTATTGGGAATGGGAGTTCTACATCTTAAATGAATATTACCAATTATTGATTCCAATGCAAAAATGTAACATTCCGACCATCGTTTTTAATGGATCTCATGTCTTCTCTCGATCTTTAAACTCACTTTTTCACGACAATTAATATACTATATCTAAAGATTTTTAAAAGTTGTTAACCAACCTTACAAATCACAGTATTATATATTTTTGTGTTTTGTTGTTAATCACACAATAGTGTGAGAATGTCTTTCTAGTAGGTTATTTATCCTAAAATGTTCTCAGGAAATTTTCTCTAAATAATTAACTGAAATTATAAGTGTAATTTTATAAATAAGTAGTAAAAAAAATCTTTTAAACTCTTTTCATGTGTAAGCGATTTTTAGTCTAGTAGTAGGTGGTAAGTCCACTAAAATCATACACACTTGCATATCGAAAAATTGAATTTCATCACCTATATAATATAGAAAATTGGTTAATGAGTTAGCCAATTGTGTCTTAATATTAAAAAAAAAATTTTATGTATCACTATATTTTCCAGAATATTATAGAATGACTATTTGTCAAAAGTTCAAAATTTATAGGGTTTCTCACTAAAATTGGGAACTCGATACGCAAAATACTGAAAAACATGGTATTGATCTCTCAAAAATAGGAAGCATTATACGGATTGGATCCACAAATTAATATATTCAAACCAACCCAAAGAAGTCAAAAACTCGTGGACCTTGGACAAAGATTCTTGTGTTTCCACTTCTTTATCTAAGCTAATTGAGTTGAAAAATGTGGCATTAATTTCTAAGTATATTCGATTTCACATTTCACATCAGAAAATAATTAGTCAAACAAGAGTCTAACCATCTCCAACAATAAGAACCCCACTTGGGGTTCTTAACATTTTTTTAATCTAAATAATGAATTGTTCAAAGCTAAGAACCCCAAAATAAGAGTTAAATTTTTTGGACCTCCAATGGTAAAACTCCAAATTTTTTTTTTTTAAGTTTTACATCTCCACAGCTGACATATCCGGTGATGACATTGGAGTGTGACTTTCATGGAGGATATTCCCATCAGATAAGCACCTCTTCACAAAAAACCTAGAAACATAGTATTAAGAGTTATTGATCATAGATGTAATGAAAGAAAATCAAAATATTTTTGTTCACTTTAGGAGTAAAGCAAATAAAGATAGAAAATAGAGAGAACAGATTAAGGTACAATTGGATGCAGTTACAAACCAATCCTAGTTTCCCATGACTCCCTATAAGTCTACTATAACAAAGGCCCAATCACCTTGAGTTCAAATCATAAGATAGTTACATATAATAAGATATAAATTAGCAGTTATAGTGGAGAATGACATTTCAGAGAGAAACTTGGCCACATAAGACTTGAAGCAACAAACAAAGAAATTTCAGTGTCTAAACAATGAAATTCCCTGTGTATGTGGCAACAAAGCATATTATAATAATCCAAACATAATGTTCAGTAATAAGCCATATACATAGACGGTGAAAGCATATCATCAATACGCCACGAATGTTCAGTTATGGCAATATAACTTGCAGAGAAGCCAACCAAATAGAAAGAAGAGGAAGAGCAATAAAAGCATCAGGGCCACTGGTATGAACTGCCATACCTTCTCATTACTCACTTCTCCAATAACGCTTCTTAACTCATTTGGCAGATCAAAAAAGCTTCTATTATACTGCACACACACACAAAAACAACACTTTGCTAATGAGAAACATAGAGGAAATTTTTGTATTGGAAACAAAAGGTTAAATGCAAAGAAGGGACTTACAGTCAACTTTTTTGACACTACTAATTCATGTTCTCTGGCAAAGATTTCTTTTGCATATTTGTAAAGCTCCACATCAAGGTTGTTAAGTGATTTGTAAAGCTCCCAGATTCTGAAACTGTGACATTTGCTTTTGGAGAATCAAAAAACAAAGTTGAGAATTGTGAGAGCAAAGTACAATACTTATATAATCTGTCAACTCAACAATCTACTTACGAAACTAGGATAATCACACAAAGAAACATAAATATATACTCAAAGGAACAAGATACATAAAGAGAAATAATGAGGAGCAAAATCTTCACCATAAAAGACATCCAAACTTCAACGATAAGCCACACAATACATAATCTACTGATACAGATGAGTAATATAAGGAGGGAAATAACATCGAAACAAGCTTTCTTCATACTGGTTTTTGCGCATGTGCTTGAATGAGTAATCCTCACTCCCAGATGTGACAGATACCCAATGATCATTAAGTACCTTTTCACCTAGAGAATTTCTGTAGCTTGGAATCTGAATCGGATTTGCAGAAGGCAATGGGGAGGCGCCGGTTCGATTGATGATGCGACGAGCCGATTTGCTGACTCCCTACCTCCTGTGAAGACATTTCGCCGTCGATAAGAAAATTTTGGGCTCCACTCGAAATTGCACAGAAATCGCCATCGCCATAGCAGAGAAGGAAGAGAAAAAAAGGTTTTTACGAAAATGAGAAACGCAAACTGACCCCTCGCTTCAATTTTTTTTTTTTTTTGGCAAAACCAATCCACGAATGTTCGCTTGACACGTAAGAGGTTCTTAAAAATTCTAAAGACTCTCTAATAAGAACCGGTTCTTAACATTAAAAGGCATTTAACATTTTTTAAAACACAATAAATGATAAAAACCCCACTAAAAGAGTTGTTCTAAAAAATAAACTGTCAACTATATTAACCGAGTTATATCTTTGGTGATTAAATAAATAAGTGGACACAATTTAGCGAGAATGAGTCAACATGACTAAGTCAAACATGAAAAGAGTGACTAGAGTCTCTATGTGTAAATACTTTTTTTTATTTGTTTATTTAAATATAATGAAAAATTATGGTCATATCATGTTTTTGATTCCAATACATACTTATATGACAAGCGCTTTTGTATGTTCAAACTACAAAAACAAAAAAAAAACAAAAAACCTACAGATTTTAGCTAAAATTTTATATTATTAGGCAGAAATCGAATATATATATATATGTGTGGGTGTGTGTGAGTGATGATACGTTGCAAACCAGAATATTTAAGAATAATTTTTAGATATGTTTTTTATTAGGTGGTCTATGTTGATCACTTTTTTTTTTTGTCACTGATTATTGTTATAGAAACACACAAAAGTAGAGTATAATGGTGGAATACTAAAGTCGGTAAAATACAAGAATATCTCCGGAAATATAAGCCCAAAAGAGGAAAACGATAATACAAAACCCCGAAAAAGCTAAACTAGAAAACTTGACAAAAGATTCAAAAATCTACTACCCCAACCGAATATCAAAATCATAAGTGACTAACCAACGTCCATGCTGATGGCGGAGCTTCCTATTGCGAATAAGAATACCTCGCAGAAAGAGACGGAGCTACTATCTTAGTGCTAGAACTACACGAAAGCCACGGAAAGAAGCCTAACTAGAGGCGAGACCGAGGACAAACTAAATGGCAGAACAAGCCGAAGAGCATGATGCACTTCATCCGGAAATGGCAAGTCGAAAACAAAGTCGACTGATTGACACCTAAAAAGAGCTCATGCAACAAAGCAGACCTCGATCAGGTCTATAAAGTACGAACAAGGAACGATCCAAACCGCTACCCGGAGAAACCAAACCCAAATGAGCACAGCCACCGATCGAACCCGAAGAGGAAAAATTAAACCAACGACCTAGGGTAGCAAACAAAGGAGCCTAAACCAAGGATCTAAGCTAAACTCTAAACAAGGCCAAAATAGAACTTAGAGATTAAGCGAAACATTAAACCAATGACACTAACCACAAGCATCAGACCAGAAGACGGCATCTACCGGAGACAAGGTTCAGAGAGACATTGTCGACCACATCCACACCTTTAGAGCTTGGATCAAGCCACCTGCGAGCTAAAGACTCTGACGCCGGTGAAAAAGAAACACCAGCTCCACCTTAAGCTCACCAAAGGATCCGTACACTCACCGGAGGAGAAGATCGATGAAGCTCTCCTCACCGCACTTGTCTCTCATGGAAGCAACCAGATCTGGATCTAGATATGAGAAAAGAAATTCACCGGCGGGACTACAAAAGGGATGAACGGCGACGGTGCTAAACGGAGCCACCTTTTGCCATTCACCAAGCTCATCGGACTTGCAGAAGGTTCGGCGGTGTCGTCAACTGTCCACGTGCTCTCGCTTTTAAACCTTTCTCTGTCTTTGTTGGAATTTTATTTATTATAAATTCATGGATTCTTATGTTGGTCACTTGATGTCTTTCTTTTTATATATAATATTTTATTTTTGGAGGATTACTTGTTTTTTTAGTTACTATTTTTTTCTCCAACATGTAAAATTTCTATCATTATTTTTATTTGATCTAAGCATTACTTAGAGATGATATAAAAATATGAATCAATTATCTAAAATGCAACTTTTAAATTTAAAATTAATTAAAATACTCATTTTTCTCAAACTTGCATAAAATGCACCTTTTTGGTTAAATGAATATTTTGTATATAGTCAACTGAGACGGTTTTTGTCCACAAAAGACAAAAAACCAAAAAATCTACGTAATTGCTATCCACAAAGGACAACTTCATCTTATTTGGTGACCATAGACAGCATTATATCCACTGCTGACAATATTATGTCCACCGTAAACAATATAGCATACATATGTCCACCGTACACAACATATATTACATGTTTCCTCATTGCAAAATGCTTATTTCTTTCATAAAAGTGCATTTCTTGTAAGGTGTAAAAGATAACTATTTTTTTCTAATTTCAAACTCAAAAGGACTATTCTATACAATATCATCTAAAATAATTTTGTGTGTCTATATTGAAAAAAGACCGATTATTGGAAGTTATCATTCATTATTGTTTGACTAAAAATAAAGTATTCAGTCGAGTTGTTCTCTATCTAGTGGTTAAGATGATCCAGCTAATGACTTGACACCATGATTTGATTCCTACATGCTGCATTATGGTAGCTTAAAAAAAGAATTTTAGGAGTGAGGTTTAGGCCAAGAATTGAGTCTTGTTGATCCAATGTTGACAAAAAAATAAAAAATAAAGTATTCTTCGGCACAAAAAATTGTGCAGTTTTGTAAATGAGATATTAATTGTTATAGTGAATTATTTTTATATTTTATAAATATTTGGGTACAATATCCCTATGTTAAAGTTTAATTTTCCTCAAAAGAACAAAACAAAAAGTTTAATTTTCCTCAACCTAAAATTCAACAATTAACATAACTCAATTTTTCTTAATACATTTTCTAGTTTATGTGAAAGCTGTCAAAAACCTTTAATTGTAGGAAATTTTCCAAGGAAACAAAGTTTTAAAATATAATATAAAGCGTATTTAATAATTTATTCAACATAGTTTTACACACAAAGTAACGTTGAATAGCTTTGGAAATAATATGTTTATTTTGCTATCAATTATTATTTTATTCAAAATCAGAAGTTGGAATAGCCATTTGAAAATAATATTTTAAACAATCATTTGGATTTATATATATATATATATATATATATGTTATTTCCAACCAGACTATCATTTGTATGAGAAAATTACTAACTTTTATCTAGTTACACTATTCAATTTATATCACTATTCAACTATCAACATTAATATGAAATGATCATCGTTATAAATATTTTTGACCAGATTAGCTTTAACTATTTTTGTTTAAACGGTGTTACTAATCGAATTAATAGTACCAAACAGAAAATTAGACTTTGACTTGTAAAATTTTTTATCAGTACACGAGCATCCACATTATCAATTCTGTTTACCCGAAAAACTGAGTTCTACATTGTTCCATCGAGAAAGATATACAAAGGAGGTTTGAGTCGGTTAAACAAAACCAAACAGCAAATTCCGGTTTACCAAAAATGAACCGAAATTGCAAAACAAAGAAAGAGAATGTATCGATTAAAAATAAGTAGCTCGAGTCTGTTTCCTCTGCTTCACCATCATATGCCCTCAGCTCCAATACGCCCCCTCACGTTGGAGTGTGTAAAGCGTGAACACCCAACTTGGCTAAGAGAAACTGTAACTGATCACGTCCCAAGGCTTTAGTCAAAATGTCTGCTAACTGTTCCTTTGTTCCTACATGATGCAGAGTGATTATGTTGTCTCGAACTGCATCTCTAACGGCGTGACAGTCTGTGTATATGTGTTTAGTCCTCTCGTGGAAAACTGGATTCGAGGCAATGTGTATGGCTGCCTTGCTATCACAAAAAAGACGAGCTGGTTCAGAATGAGGAACACCAAGCTCCTGCAACAAACGACGAAACCACTTAATCTCTTTCAAAGCAGCTGCCATTGATCTGTACTCTGCTTCAGCAGAGGAATGAGATACTGTGTCTTGCTTTTTCGTCTTCTGATAATAGGATTTTTAAGCCTTGTTAGTCAAATCCCTGTAGCATACAAGGTTATCGAACCAAATGGG